>CAAKHD010003610.1:52910-77963 GCA_901007705.1 Fistularia tabacaria
TGTGTGTGTGTGTGTGTGTGTGTGTGTGTGTGTGTGTGTGTGTGTGTGTGTGTGTGTGTGTGCTTGTGCGTGTATGTGTTTAAGCTGATTACTAAAAGTTGTATTGTGTGTGTACTAGTGTAGAATCTGATCCCAGTGACCCCAATACCTTTAGGCTTATTGTCCTAACACCAATTACTAACCTGCATTTTATGCATGCATGCATGCTCACACACACATACGCATACATAAACATACATAAACACACACACGCACATGCTCACACACAGTCTTACGCCAGTCACTGTCAGGATTCAATAACTATAACAGGATAGTTGCACACCCACTTACTGAACAAAGGTCCATCCAGACATGCAGTTTCTAGAGAGCTAATGTTAACTACACAGTTTTAATTCACAAACATTGCAGATTTAGTCAAATCTCTGCGGCATGTTTCCCAATGACTCAAGGCCGACAGTGAGCTCAAAATGATCTTTAAGGAATCTTTGTTTCAACGCTCAGAGTGCAGCTCGCCTCTTATTGTGCAGCCCATGTGGTCCTGTGACATTTTCTTGGCGGTGGATGAGTTCTTTGATGTCCAAAGTGGTTTGCTCACACAGAAGTGCAACAGGTCGAAGGGCAAGATCCCATCGCTTCTGCAGATCTGTTCATTTTTTCCAGACTGACCTCATCAGATTACAATGATATAAAGGAAAATTGATTTTATTTCCTTTGAATTGGAGGGGATCCTCTGAATCATAAAATGGGTTATTGTTAGTCTTTATCATATCATACAAGCGGAGCAAGGTGGGCACGACTGACAACCAAACTTGAAGGTCCCAGCTCATTCCAACCATCTAGATGTTGTATATAAAGCTTGCATCCATAATTCACATAATTTGGTATACTGAATAGGGTGCTTAATATAGATACCAAAAACACTGCTCTCCCAAAAATATATTAGGTGGAAAATTAAATAAAAACAAACAAAAAAAAAAACACCATCTCCTTGAAGAGTTGTTATGTTTAGGTTCCAAAGAGCAACTTTTACACCAAAATGGTCAGGGTTTGGAGAGCAAACAAACAACATAATTTCCAGACAGTGGTGGTTTACGCAATGATATGGATAATCATTCCCACCCTGACTAACAGTGCAGTGGAGTCCTGAATCACTGCAAGGTCATTAAACATTAATGGCACCATTTTGTAGCCAATATGAACAAGTTTGGACATCGTCTTTTGATTCTCAGAATCAATAAAGGGCAGGTCAGTACTGGGGAGTTAAGGCGTCCGAGATTTTTCGAAGCAGGCGTTAAATTAACGCAAAAGAAATGATCTTTTTTCATTGGGTTGAACCACTACTCCCTGACCAAATTAACAAATCCAATTTATTGAAATGCATCTATGTCCTTTGTGTCTACCTGTCTTGCCGATTGACTTTGTTATCCCAACTTAAATTCAATGAAAATCGCAGTGCAGTGTGCGCAGCATGACCCAATTTCAGTCAGTTTTACATTTACCGTTACCGTAGAAGCCACTTAAGGTAATTTGTTTACATCTGTGCTCTGGGTATGACCTCTGTGAGATGTCCTAAGCTGTGACACTCAGTGGTGCTAGATGATCAGATTTACTCAGTTATAACACATAATTATAAACAGACCCGGGCTGGCGGTGACACAATTGACACAATCCAATAGAAAAAAACCTGTTTTCTTGGTATACCTCCATATGGAATCTTGTGCGGCATCCTGTCACCATCTGGGTCAGTGGGTTCACACAACTCCCAGTAACAAAATGAAGAACAGAAAATGTCAAATCCTTTTAACAAGAAAAAAAAACATTAAATCTACTGATTTCCAGTTTTCTTCATGCCCTCTCGCATCTCTTTTCTCTCTTCTCAGGATTGTTGAAATCTATAGCCGCAGACTACAAGGTACCAGAGGAACACATACTTTATGATTTCACTGGAATTCTAGTCCAGAGATTATTTTGTACACCAGCCTCAATCTTTGCCCGTGTTTGTCCACAGTTCAGGAGAGGTTGACCAAACAAATCGCCGTGGCGATCACCGAGGCCCTGCAGCCAACCGGGGTCGGCGTGGTCATTGAAGCAACGTATGTCCACTTTACAAAGTCGACTGAGAAAATCAGTTTTGATTAATTTATTTACTATTTCATAAATTTATTTGTAATTTCTTTCTTTTTTTTCCCTTTTTTTTATAAAACAGGACATTATATTCTGTGGCCTGCTTTAATTTCCTGCTCTGCCATTTTATTTCTTGTTCGCTTTCATTTAATCTCTTCCACTCTGGATTTTTCTCCACCTCTTTTCCTTTTTAATCATTTCATATAAGGGTCTCCGTTTTGTTTCAGCTGCTGTCTTTGATTTCCTTCACACTGTGGCTAATTTAAACAATTTTAAATCTGGTTTCCTCCATCTTTCTGTCACCTGCTTTAAAAAAATAACCCACATCTGTTCTGTCTCTGTACTCCCATTTTGTCCTATTGTTTTTCTTTATTACGCTTAATTTAAATCATTGTATCCTTGGTCGCTCTCCCTACACACTTTTCCCTTAGGTGCTTGGCATTTTTTACGTTATTGCACTATTTCCATTTCTCTATTTTTAAATGGCTTATATTGCTGTTCCTTTCTTCCATATTTTTCTCTCTCATCAAAACCTCTATTGCAGTCACTTTCCTCTCCATCTACCTTTCATTTCGTTCTTTATGTCACTTTAATTCCACTCTTCTCACTTTTACCTTTTCTCGGTCTTATTCTGCAACTTGTTTTCTTCCTGCGTCGTGTTAATTCCTTCCCCTCCTGTCCACAGTCACATGTGCATGGTGATGCGCGGGGTTCAGAAGATGAACAGTAAAACCGTCACCAGCACCATGTTGGGGGTTTTCAGAGAAGACCCCAAAACCCGGGACGAGTTTCTTACACTTATCAGGAGCTGAGGAGAGCGACGTGCCTTCTCTTCCTCCTCCTGATGGCAGGAGTTACCCTGCTTGCACGGACCAGCCGACGTGCACTTGTGTGAATGCTTGTGTGTGTGTGAGTGTGTGTATGTGTGTACGTTTTCCATCCCTCAGAAGGCAGTAACAGACTGTTCCCTGTGTTCTCAGCTGATTTCTGTCATCAGATCAGGTGAATAGGTGACATTTCCTTAGACAGTCAGTAAGCCTGGTTGATGATGGCTGTTGACTGACACCATTTGTTTCCAAACTACAGGGCAGACGTTCGTCTTTTGTCTCGTGTACTCGATATCAGACCTCAAACACGGCGAGGACAAAGAATGGTACAGGAGAAAGGTAGTTCAAACAGAGATACAGTGTGCTCTGAAAATCAATGGGAGAATTTGTCCATATAACTGGAGTTTAACATCCCACAGCCGGTTTCGCTTGAAGCCAGCTTTTATTCAACCAGTTGTGGGCTGAAAGTTGTGTGAAGCAAAATTTCCAAGCAGATTGCACTTTTGCATATTTTGCTATCATTAGCTAAATTTATTCATACTCCCTAATATATTGTTTTTTTGCCAATCAATGTCATTGTAAGTAGATTATTTTGTTTACTTTTGTCACTGAATAGCATTATTCAATATGTATGTTTTGTTATATTAACTTAAACCAAAAAATTACTTTAAAAATTATTCTCTTGCAATGACAGCAAACAATGGCTCAGCCATATCAGTAACTCAACATCTTTGATTTAATCACAGTTGATCATTCGGCAGCGTTGCTGTTGTCCCCTGTCACATTATGGGTATTTCGAATGGCTGTTGCTTAAGATTTTAACGAAAGCAGCTGACTTACGGGAAATTTCAGGGGAGGAAGTTACAGAAGGAACGAAAATTCAATTAATTTTTCAAGCAGCTAACATTGAACAAATATCAGACATTGCGAAGTCAGCCTGTGGTCAGACACAGTTGAGTTTATCATCAACTGAACTGAAAAAAATAGATGGCAAAAAAGACAACAGATAGTGATAATAATAAGCTTCTGTTTGTCCTAAAGTAGTTTACAAAACTGCAACAACACCACAAGGTATGTAGATCATTTACACACGTTTGGTATAATGTCTACCTACAAGCTCATACATTCATTTTCATCTTGTCATCATATGCTATATCTGACCCCTTAGTGCTGTTTAATAATCCATAATTATTTTAAGATGATCACCACAGATTTTCCAGGCTCTGTATTCAGACACCACTCTTGCTGCTTCCTGTAACCGCTCCCCTTAGTTTTTCAGGGTGAAGTTAAGGAGAGTATTATTTCTCAGTTACATGTTGGACACTGCCTCTCTTTAGGAATCTCTCTTCGGAACTGATATTCAGAGTCTGAACCTGTGTCCTGATGAAGACAAGCAAATTGCTATTTTCCTGTTAGGATTGGTATCACAATAATTCCAACTTCGTCTTTATCAAAATGGTTGGATTCCATACAAACACATGTTATAACGTGACACGGCTTGAAACATGTTGAATGATTCTGGAGGATGGAAGGAAAGATGTATATAAAGTCACATGTACTGGACGGTTCACAGTAAAGGTGCAAAAAGGACATCCAGTTTTGAGAGTCATGTTGCAATCAGTGATTGGAGGACGAGAATGAAACAACTGGAAAACTGTTTTCAGTCCCAGTTTCAGAAACAACCTATCTGGTCCTTTTCTAGTAAAGTGCTGCAATGTGGAAATGTGGGGGGAAATGGGTATCATCCTAAGATTTGCTTTCTGCGAAGTCCTTTCTCAGTCCTGATGTAGATTGTCTTACGGAGGCACACACCCATCACACACGATCAAGCTAGAGTTTCTGTAATGTAACATTTGCTCACACAGATTGAGAAATTATGAGGGATCATTTCACTTCATCATTAAAGATAATTCAATTTGGCACTTTCCTACCAGATTTTGTTAGGCTATGGAGTGGACGCTATAACGGTTGAAAAACATTTTCAATTGTCCAGGTGCTTCCCTTAGAATCTCAAGGTAGCTCAAATCTCCAAGTAATGAACCTCTTCCTGACATGCCAATCCCATCCGAACATGTATGACCAGATAATCATGATTTCACGTTATCCATTCATCTAACAATGTCCAAGCTATGAATTTGGTATTGTACATTTTTGAGAATTAAACATTTTCATGGTTTTAAGAAAAGTGAAGGATGGAAAGGTTAATAAAAATATTCATTCATGCAGTAAAAAATTACTGGAAAAAAAACTTGGTAGGCACTTTAATATGGGGAATTAACATGAAAGTTTCAAAAATGTATTATTAAAGGAAGATGGAAAGCTGTATTACGACTGAATTAAGACTTACTATAAGAAAAAAAGCTGCAGGGGAAAATGACATCAGTAGTTTATTAAACTTGTGATTTTGACATCATTTGCTGTTATTTGCAGAGACAGGTCTTTATGTGCCAACTTTACCTCTTGGAGAGAAAGCAAAAGGTTACCTAAAGCGATTCAATGTAACATGTTACCGCTTGGATATGAAATTCAAACAATTTAAGAGGTGACCAAAATATGTGTTCTTGTCATGCCAGCAAGAGTAGAAAACACATTGTGTGCTTTGTTTAGTGACTGTGTTTTCTTGTTTAGCTGTTTTTTTTTTTTGCATTCATGCGTTGGAGTTTTTTGGGGGATGGTATGACGTTGTGACTGTGACTATGTGTGTGTGTGTGTGTGTGTGTGTGTCTGAGCAAACGTGTGTTTGGTAACAAATGGTCAGTGAGAGCTGATAAACTGATCTGTTGTTGTTTTGCGGCCTTGTTGAGAGGGAAGGCCAGTTCTTTGGCCCCTTCAGCATCATTGTCACTTTATGTACTGTGTTCATTTGAAAGAGTTTTTAATCAAAGAAAATAAATCTATGTGACAGCATTTGTGTGCATCTTGAAATTACAGGAAAGTCATTTTGCTCCCAATAGAAAAGGTAAAAATCCTCATCCATACCTATATGCAAGAGGCCCATGACACTGTGATATAAACCAAAGAAAAAGTCGGAAGGCAAAACGCTTTCAAGGGTTCTTGAGTCAAATATGAGGTTACCTTATAGGCCACAGACCCTCCTAGTGGCCAAAGGCAGAACTTCATACCAGCTGAGATCCGATTATTTTATGATTTGATAAAAAAGGAGTAAAAGGACCTGAATCTGATTGAGACACAAGTTAAAAGTTGGGCGAAAATAAAAAGCAAAATATAAAAAAAAAAAATCCTAGAAAGAAAAACGCATTTAAAGGTCAGCCAGATCAGACTCTTGATTTTTTAATGGAAAAATTCGTTTTATTTTTTTGTTTCTGTGAATCTTGATCTTGAAAGTTCAAAGGTAGCCCATTGGTCTAAGCACTGGGGGTCAGTGAATAAACATGATTTCGGGCCACTGTGCGCAGACGATGAAAGCCGGTGAAGTCTTGATGTCTGATAGCAGCATGACTCAGCACTGTGGTACCATCTCGCTCATGCAGCTGGTTCTTTGTTTCAGACTGGAGTGGCGTGTAGAGGACAGTATGTTCCTCTCCACGGCATCAGCCAGCAAGCCACACCTGATCTGTCTGAAAGTACTGTGGAACTGTCACATAATTAATATTTGTGCCTGCTGTTTGGTTTTCTGTGTGGCTTGTTTGTTTTTTAATTAGTTGACAGAAAACTCCAAGAACTTATTTTGTAATGGGATTTCATGAGGCACGACACCATCAACATTTTGATGTATGAGCTTTTGTGTATTTCAGTCTCTTCACTACATTATGAGTGATTGCAAGTCAGTTTTCCTTTTTCAGTGAGTGGTCACATGATTTAATCAATATTACATGAAAACTCACGATACGACATCCTTATCGCATTCTAGCTTATCGATCACATTTTTTCCTTTAGCCATTAACATGACTGCACCAGTGTTATTTGGCCATTTTTTTTCCATGAACCTCACTATCTATGTTATCAAAAGACTTTATTATTACCCTTAGATAATATGCATCTAGATGACATAACGTTCTTTACTCCTCATCATGAATAGTAACTGTTTAATAATTACTAGGCAGTCCTCATAAGCTAATTGAAGGAGAAATCCACTACTCAATACTGATCAGCCTTTACCAAATTAGCACTAGCCAGAAGCCAAATAAATCAGTAGTAGTATTACACAAATTCTTACTCATGACTCATGACTTAAGCGATTAAATGTACTACGGTTTTACTTGGTTAATATTCCAAACCCAGGGGTCAGATTGGTGGCATGGTGGCGCACAGCACGAAGGACCCTGGTTCGATTCAAGGGGACAAGGGGTTTGCATGTTTGCATTTAGACATTAACCTTGAGTACAGGAATAAGAGCAAATAAGTGGCTCTGAAAGAGCAACACACCTGGATTATGGTGTTCCCAAACACTGCTTATTTTTGAAGTGAAAGCCCGGTTTTGCCAGCTAGAAGTCCCAGAATGATCGTAATCTTGAGTCAAAACTTAAAACTTCAAGTTGACCACTCATACTAAGGCACTCAGTGTGCTCTTGTTTTCAGGATTACTGAAATTCTGGGTCAGAAAAAGTACTTTGTCTGGTCAGATTAAATGGACATCATTTTAAGAATCAAGATCTCGCTGACCTGATTCTCTCTTGGAATTTGCAAGTGATCTCACTTTGTCACTCATATCTGAGCAGCAGAGAATTTGCTGGCCGATCAAAGGCTTTGCTAATGAATGTATGAAATTAAAAACAATTGATTAGCTTGTTGGATACACAATCTCCAACTTTGACAACCTTGAGATGCAACTCAAATAGAATGATGTACTTAAGTTTATCCCTCCCCCGAAAAAGAAATAAAAACATGTTGGTCTCCTCTGTCAACTGTTAACCTACAGAACTCCACCAATGAGGCAATTATGTTTTAATGATTTTAATTTAAAGCAGAACTATCAAACACTGTTTTTTTTTAAAAAAAAAAAGAAGAAAAAAACAAACACCAGTTTTAACCCTGCTGTACCAATGAAATTGAATCACACAGTGGAGGAGTTACAACTTTTTTTTATGGATAAGGGGGCATGCCAAGTCACAGCATTCTGGTACGTTGCGACAAAATGACAGCAAGACACTTTAAACACACACACGCATAACTCTCTCTCACACACAGTCACTCTTGTCTCAAACATACATATTTTGTACAGACCAGAATAATTCATAACTTCACATCAGCATTAAGAAGTACCTACAGAGTACAAAACAGCTGGTGGATGTTGCACACATCACCACCAGCTGCTGATGCTGAGTTCAGGGCTGCTGGCCTTGTTCACACTGCACACATTAGCGCAAAGCTTAGATTCTTATTTAGCGGCCTCGAGGTTCGGCACCTTCTGTGAGGATGACTTGACATTTGAGCACCTTTTGGAATAGTCTTAAAAACCTGCCAGAAGCAGCTGTGCATAAATGACTGAATTGTGACAATAATAGCACTATGACTTTGATTTGCTGATAAATTACAATCTGATTTTACATTCAATTGTGGCTGCTCTTTTCTGCGTATCTTTATTGGTTATAACAAACTTATAATCTGCCAACCTCTTCCAATTATGAAGTTTGATCCAGAGAAAGAGCATCAGTTGCAATGTTAACACTACTTTGGGGACTTCATTAGTCTGGCAGCAAAGTCCAGAAAGTCAGTTCAGCATTTAAGCCATTCATTGCCATCATTATTTGAGAAGTGATGCATTCACTTTTGTGGCATTATTATTCATAGACAGAAGAGCCAAAGTTTTGAGTCAGATTAATTAATGCCAGAAAATGAGTTTACCCTGACCACTAGATTAATGGTTTTGGCCTCTGACAATGTACTACGTTTTTTGCTTGCCTGATGTCTGTTTAAACTCTGATTTTGCATTTTGTAATATTGGTAGAAAAAAAGGGAGACATCATGGTTGCTTGATTCGACGATCCACTGACCCTTGTGAGGAATATAATGCTCGAGAAGATAAGGAGATGACTCAAGTTGAGAAGCACTACAACTTTTAGCCATGTCGTTGTCTGGCTAAATTGCAAGAGTATTTGCTTTAAATTTAACCTGAATATACGTAGTATTTTTCACTGGCTGCACTATCACAGCAGAGATCACAAGGTCATGGAACAAGATTTGGTATTGAAGGAAGATGAAATAATGTAGCGTGTCTTCTTTCCTGTTCATTATCAACATCAAAAAAATAATTAGTCATCCACAGTTTGATAAAGGCACTCTCAGCTGCAGTGTGAACACGACCCATTATAATTTTTTCTATCCAAATCCTATAACATACCACTTGAAAGTCCATACAAAACCATTTACATTTGCGGTAAATTTCTTGAGTACAAAAAAGGCACTGCCATTTGTTATTCTAAATATGACTTTCCCAGCCTTGGGCATGCAATTTTAAAATATAAATTAAACTTTTTTTTCAGTTCTTTATTTTTTTTTGTTTTTTTCCACATTTTTTGTGTTTTTTTGGGGTATTTTTTCAATTAAACATACAATATTTTTTGTCAAATATATACGCAAGCCTGCAGTCAATACAGGACATCGGCTCTGGTAAAACTAAATGAAATAGAAGCAGCACAGTCAAGCGGTAAAACTTTAGTTACAGATGCTGCTGAATTTACAAAAAAAGTCACAAACAAAAAAAAAAACTTGCTAAACTGCAGAATCTATGACAAAAAAAAGATATAACACAGCATATAGGTCTTGACTTAAAGTACATTTTTGGAATATCAAAGCGGTATCTAAATGTTAATACTGCAGAAACACTCCTAGTCACTGAGTTGATATGCTTCTCAATCACTGAAACTGAAGTATTTGGCTTCAAGAAATGTGTAAAGACCAGACCTGGGAGCAGGAGGTCTCTGCTGCCCAGTCACTGTTCAAGTCACATGGATGTCTATCAAACTTTGACCCAGAGACGCTGCAAGAAAACAGGGCTAAGAAAAAACTGGAGGCATCGATGCATCATACAGAATTCAACGACAGAAAAAAAGGAAAAGGAAAAATTTGCATTATTACAAAATTTCAGGAGTCTGCTGGGGCAATGTTAGACTGAAACACTGCCAGTCAGTAAAATAATCCCAAAAAATGTTAAAAGTCTGGAAGATAAGCGACGTTGTTTCTTTGACAAAACCTCAAAATGCTAAATTAATACGATAGTAAATTGTAGTACTGCACAAACAATCCCTTAAATTATGTTGCTGACTACAGGTATGATATTGACACATAAAGCATGTTTACACACTAAGTTGTGCAATACTTGTATTATTTCTGCTATGACATCAGCAAATGTCTTGGAAAGACCATATCTGTCAGATGTTTTTGTCAAGGCCACACAGCACCGTCAATTTAAAGGTGTAAGACAAAAGTGTCGCTCTGTTCCTTCATTACCACTAAATCTCTAGCGATTTATCTAAATAAAAACTTGCTTAAACCACGGTGGTTCCTTATTAACTCAGATGTAATTCTATATTGACATATGCTCTTTTTATTCTACTCAAATAACTTAAATCCAGTGAGGTCTAGTTGGGTTTTTATTTTTATTTTTTTATCTTCACTGTTGTTTCAAAATAAATTGAATATCTATTTCTGTATTTTTTGGAATGAGACAGGGTTATGTAGTAAGCAAATATGGAGGCTGGCTTTATTTGGCAGAACATTCAATATCTTGTAACTCCACACCTTCAAATGTCATTTGCAACCCAACTTTAAGAAAATACTTTCATGCAACAGCAAATCTAAAATATCCATTACATGCCAGGGTTGTGGAGGTTGCATGACGATTGAATGTAGCAGACTTTGACTTCTCAACACTTGAAAAGCATGAGAAAAAAAAGGATGTTTCTTTGATACATCAAAAGAATCGTTATAGTCAGAATTAATGCAAAGTTGGCAATATTTTGCTGCAGGAGTGGACCAAAGCATTTACTATTTAATCAGATGCACTGAAAGAAACTGATTGTTTTTTAACCACTTAATGTCAGTAAAATGGAAAATGGGTTTCATTTAGCTGTAACTATCAGGACAGCTTGACAGACCGACTAATACACTGTTGGTTCTGGTCTTTGCAAAAGGGTTTGTTGAAAAAGCAATACTACAGAATAGTTCCTCAAAATGAAGTCACCTAAAAATCCTACCAAGCCCCCCTGTCAAATTTCAGGTAGTCAAAACCTCCACATCTCAAATGCTTTAAAAAATACTTCGCTCCCTGCCAAAGCAGCTTTTGGCAAATCAGCTAACTTCAGTTTTGTGACCGAACATGTATTGATGAATCTGTAGCATAGCAGTTTCTGCTCTCGACGGCACGAGAAAAATCTCAACAAGACATTGATAGATAAAGAATGTGGATCACCAATAATGACAATAAAAAAAGAATAGTCAATCAACAATACTATGTTAATATTTGAGATGTCTGTATGGTCACCAGCCATAACATGTTAATACATATGGTACTTTAAATAATACACAAAAATGAGTAAAAGCATTACCTCTGCAACAATTACAAAAAAAAGAAACAAAGAATAAATAATTGTATCTACTTTAAGTAATGATTTATATGGTAGTGACACTGACAATGTGTCGTCACGAGGAGCAACAGAATCAAAGATCACTCTGCTCGTTCGGGACAGAAATGGATTCACGCTTTGGTGGAATCTTTCATGCACAAACATGCAGGTGAAGCTACATCGGCTCTCTCAGACTAAAAGTCAGAGCTGGGCAACATGGAAAAAAATGACATTCAGATCACAGTTTAAGTTTTTATGCATATCTTTGATATTTACTTTTATATGGAGACTCAAATGCTAAGAATATACTCAAAACAAACAAGAGTGTGTCTCCAGCATAAGGACTTACTTAATCAACACTTGTTTCAATACTCATCAAAGTAAAAAGTAATGAAGTAATAATGAAAGGTGGTTCTTGATACAGTACAGTCCTGTTCACATACTCAAAACTGGTAACTCACATGTATAACTCCTTGGTAATCTTTGAATAATTTGTAGCTCTGGTAAATTCTCCTAGAATTGAAGGTAATGATCTGCTTATATCTACATCTGATGTATTGCCAGTTGACCTGGGTCATTTACCCAGAACTTTGAAAATAAGTACATTTAATCAGGTGAAAAATGTGACTGGCATTCCCCCCCATTGATGAAACGAAAAATGGTTCACCCTTTTTATATAAAAGAAAAAAGATTTAAAACAATAATTTAGATGACAGATATATTGCCCAGGCCAACTTAATTGTCCAAGAGAACTGGGAGACAGAAAAAGGGAAAATTTTGGATTAGTTTGCATCAAACTGTTCACTAATCTGAACAGTTTCTGGATCTTGATGTTTTCCTTGTAGCCAGGTCTGTGATTGGTATAATGAGGCTCCAGAACCGAATTTCTGCATGTTTAGTCCCCTGAATACAAGTCACACACTGCATGCAAGGTAATTATGAAAAATATGCTATTGTGTTTAATTAGCCTATTATTTCAGTTACATACACAGAAATTCCATTGTGCATCTATCTTTGTTGAGGTAATTTTATGCCGTGTGTCAGGTCCCCCTACAATTCATTACCAAGAACCAAAAAGGACTTCAAAACATGTGGCCATGATGCTAATTACAATCAACCAATTCTACAAAAAAAGCTGTCTTTTATTGTAAACTGACATGAATTATCGCAATTTGACTGAATGAGTTGGACGACACTCTAAAGTGTATGAATAAAAGGGTATAAAGGTGTAAGTTAAGTCTAAGAGGGCTAAAACATGCAAAACCATTTGTTTGGTCCTTTCAATGTGTGAGTGAGAGAAAGTTCTCAAATCCTGTAATCTATAAACAATCTTTTTTTCAAAGAAGAAGCGTGGGAAGCTTTTCCTCTCTGTTGTGGATCCAATATCTGACCTACAGCTCAACAGTCAAGAGAGATGCCCTGATGTCTCCTCAATGCTAGTGTCATCCAACTCCACACTACCAGACTGTGGCTTAAGCTTTGTCCATTTGGATTTAGAGTATCACATTATCATATCAAGTGCTTATAAAGGAATTAATACAAAAATGGCAAAAAATATTGAAGAAACTAAACAATAATATTCCAAATAAACCGCTATTTAATGTTCTAGCACTTATGCTCTACTGAGAGGGCATTTTCCTAACCAGCTTATTTGCATATTAACCTATGTTGGTAAAGTCTGCATTCCAGACAAAATAAACTGGGGATAAATATTAAGACAAACAAACAACAAAAAAAATCACAAAATTCAGAACTAGAAAATAAATTGCATTTCGGCTGGCAGAGACCGAACAGACAAATCAGAGGACCATGTTGTCCATCAGCGCGATTCCAGCCTCAGAGAGCCAGCGTGTCCATGGACGTCACTCTTTGTCCTGCCATGACTGCATTTGGCCAGCAGGTGGAGGTAAGCACCAACCAGACAATCTCTGGGTCTGCAACCCTTCATGGATTGACCATGTTTGATGTCTCCGATGTTGCAATCCAGGCAGGAATATACAGTGGAAATTAAAGCAACTTTTTCCTGTCGTCTTCCACGCCACATGCAGCTTGAGAGCATCCCTTGTTTTGAAAAAATAGCTAATCCAGTATCTGAACATGCAGACAGATCCCATTGACGATACAGCCATGTCTATGTATCAGTTATGAATATAGAATGTGAACTGGGCAATACTGGAGGGAAGGGGGTGGGAATGGGGGCATATTTCAGAGGCCACATCCGGAAACCACTGTATATAAAGATAACTATGTGGACACAAGATACACAACACTAACAATTAATAATTATTTCTCCCCAGCATGGGGTGTAGTTTAATTCCAAGTTTATTCAAATGTAAACGATTAAAAATCTGACCTATCGATTCTGTGTTTAGTTTTCTTCCCCTCTCAATGGGGGAATCCTGTGCTAATTTCATGCAGAAATTTCTTAGTGCTTCCTTGCATGTTTTAGGGTCATCTAGACCGTAACCCCATTTTAGATCAGTTTTGGCAGGTTTTGTATCGCATGAATATTTTTGACAAACTTCTGTCTTAGTTGGCTTATTACAAATTTACACATGGGATTTCCAACTGATTTTCTGATAAAGTGAATCCCCTGAAGAAAAAAAGTGATCTAGAGGAGAGACAGTAAAATCACATTTCCCACAAGAATCGATAATCTGACATCAGTTGGACATTGGATACATGACTAATTGCCCAGCCCTATATAAAAGCCTCCACTTTTAATGCAAATCTCCCACATATTCCAGGAGTTCATACAGTACATGCTATGAATAAACAATATGTAACTGACCATTATTGAGTACACTTTCTCTTGCATTCACATAACTTTTAGACATAACATCATCTTTCTGTCACTAAGCTCATCAAGAGGTCCTGCCTCTGATGTCTTTCTCCTTCAAACATCCTCTTCCTTTTCCAGTATCACTTCCTAATCTCCCAGTGTGATGCCTTCCCTTCCACTTTCAACATCTTCCTTCACATCACCTTCCTTCTCTTACCCTCATCACACATCTGCTCTCCACCTTATCTGTGTCCACCTCCTGTTGAACTGTTTCGTTGCAGACATCTAAGCAAACACATCATGACTGACGGATGCTCAAGGTAAAGGATGAATGCATTGTTTGTAAACTAGTCTGATGGCTACTTGTGGGATATAAAGCTGGTAGACAGCCGAGGTTTTACTGAATTTACAACATTCATACCTGAATTCGATGTGTTTATGTACCCTTTGAAAGTAGCATCATTATGTAAACAATAAATACATAAATGACAAATCATTTTGTAACCCAACACTGGGCAAGGGGCCTTCCAATACTTGAGTGCCGTTTGCTGGACACTCAGTGGAGGAAGTGGTCCACTTCCCTCTGCATCCTTGAAGCTCTGCTTGTCTTGCTGCGGGTCTGAGGTACTGGTATGGATCTGAAAAATGACACAAGCTGTGATTGATGATGGGATTGAAGGGGTGTCAGAGAGGGAAAAGGTCTCAGTTTTACTGGACCCTGATCCATAGCCTAGCATCTCGGCTGGTGCCCATTGGGCTGTAGTAATACTTCTTGCCTCCTGGAGGGGCCGCTGTTTACACACTGTCAAGGCCTTTCCATGCTTCTCTCTCTCTCCTCACCCAGACACAGGTGACTGTGAGCGTGCTGGCATAGCAGGAAGTGTGTTTTTCCAACCTGCTGGACGGTGCCAATGTGATCTCTTGTATTTCTTGGATCCCGCCCAGTCCCTTGGTTGTGCTCTACCTTGGGCTACAGGAAGAGGGGGGGCGGGAGGGCCGGTGACCTTGAGGTGACTGATTATGAGAGAGCGTGGTGAACCTCTGCTCTTGCTGCGCTCAGTCAGGTCCTCATTTCATATTGTAGATGTACGGTCAGCACCGTCTAAGGGAGAACAACACAGGGAACATTAGCTCACTGAAAAGATATCATCAGTATTCACACACAGATGTGCGGCAAACCCTCAAAATCAAGATCAGAGAGACGGATACGCCGGTTGCCTTTCAGAGTTTCTGTCACACGAAACAGAAATAAGCAAGAATTACAATCCTGCACCAACATTTTTGTAAAAAAGCAAAAATATCTCATCTTGATAGGAAGCTTATATATCATTTTTGAAAATGAAAAATCTATATTGCCCAACCATAAACAATATTTTGAAAATTAATTCTTATGATGATGTATGTCCATACATAATGTTAAAAACACTGTATGAATATAATTTGATTTTAGCTCAGCAGTCATCTGCACTCTTTAGATTTCCTGAGTCAGTGGACAGTGAGGGGCCTTGCTGTCATGGTGAGAGAACAACACATCTGTCAAAATACTGATGAGGCCTTCAAAGAAAAACAACAGTTTGACAGCTGGTGCCTCTAGTGTGGCTGGACTGGAACATGTTATCAACCCTCACACATGTGGATATCCCACAAAAATAAGACCTCAGTTCTGACACAAAAAGAGCCAATTAATGTCATACTTCTAGCCCCAAACCAACAGACAAAAGACATTTGTACTTTGTAGTATTGGATTCTGTCTATCTCATGTTGATCAGACGGATTCAAAGTTTCAAACATTCTTGATCCTCAGAAGATGAAGCACATTGTCTTTCATGTTCCTATTTCCTCATGTGTTACTATGAAGTTGACTTTTTGTCAATTTTTGTCCACTATTAAATTTTTACTTCAAGTTGGGGTAAAAAATAACCAGGCATCACACTATTTAGAACTCTTTTAAAAAGCATGAATCAAGGTAGGTGATTTGGTACGGGCCATTTCAGATACACTACAAAAAAAATGAATTGAGTATCTCTTAGAAAAAGAAGATCATATTTACTGTTACCTTTCTACATGTATAGGGTTTCTAATATCAGCCTCAGCACTAGATATCTGACACAGCATCATTAATCTGATCTTTTGAATTTAATTTTAATGATTAGAAATTAAAATTAATGAATATTTAAGAAGCCAGCCTAAGCAAAATGCAGGAAACCAGAAATAGGCAAAGCCCTGTTTAGAGCAGCCTTATTTTGATACACTCCTGTGTTCTGCTTTTTTACCTTTCCTATTGCTAACACATACAAAAGCATAATGCAGCCCTTGTCCACCGTTCTGTGTGGAGCACTGAGGCCTTCTTTCTTCACCTCTTGAGTTTTAGGTGGGTCGAGGTTTGGCGCAGACAAATTCTTACTGTACATTGGAATATTTTACACACTGGGTTCATATTACAGGGTGTGGGTTGAATTAAAATGTCTTAGTAATAGATCACAATCTAAAATTTTACTTTCACATAGAAATATATTTAATATACCAGAACAATTCTGCAAATATGACCTTTAAAAAGGACTGGACAAAAAAAAAACGTCTTAAAACTATTTCTCAGTGTACACTTAAGTAAACAGCTGTTTTAGTAGCTCAGTTCCACAGAAAGAGCAGAAACCTTTTAAGGAGATATTGAGGACGCAGGTCAGCAGGCAGGCCATACCTGCATTATTCACCAAGTATCATTGAAAGAGGGAGCAAAACAAAAGAAAAAGATATCATGAACTAAACATTTCAAATACAAAAATGGGAATGTTAGGTATAATTTGTTTATATAATTTTGTTTTTAAACATTCAATGAAAAAATTAGGCTTCATTTCATTGAAATAAAACTACAAGTTTTGAGGTGATCTCCAATTAAAGGAAATCTTTACATACATATCTAGAAAATTTGATGTTTTAGGGTGATGCTACTCATGGCATTCAACTATTTTAAAGATAATTTGCTTACAAAACCGCACTGAATCACCGAGAATCTTGACTAAAACAATAGTTTACAATTGAAGTTTGAATAGGAAAGTGTGAGTTCAAAATTCAAAGTAATTTATTTCTTTCCACTTTATTTATATTTGTAACAATGTTATCAAAATTAACCATCTAATACTTTTAACTTTAAGATTTCTAAAAATAATTTTATGAATAACCTAACTTTGTTTTTTTAGCCACCTTTCTTAAGAGACACTCACCGAAAAGAACAAAAGGATCACAGAGAGATTGAAATTCGTCATGGAATGGTATATGAACATGTGAATGACAATTAAACACAACTCTTTTGTGATATGAATGCCCTCTTGGAACTTAAAAGGGAGCAAAAGGGGAAAAGATTCTTAACAGTAGAGACAATTCATATGATGATAATGTGCGAGGCAAGAGAATTACGAAAATGATAGTGATCAGAAGCTATACCTAACAATATGAACTACATTTCAAATTATCCACCTCAACATCGAATTTCATGTATAAACAGTGAAAAATGACAATACTGATGCAAGTTGTCAGATGCTGACTGGAGCATGGTTGACGAAATCATTTGCACTTAAAAAATGTAATCCAATGTATTTTGGGGTTTACCTCCCAGGGCGTGCTCTGTCATACTCAAACATAAAGACTCAAGGCGATTGTTGATGTCTGGCTCCGTAGCTGGCAAATGAAGATCTGTTAAGAGAGAGAAAAAAGGAGGAATAAAAAGAGAACTAATTAAAAGCACAATTGTGGAGAAAAGTATGAAGCCAACCAATAGTGACACCTGGGTAATGTAGTTCTTTACATAAAGTATAATGAATGATTAACCACTGATTTTTCAAAGTCAACGAAAAAACAATTAGATGCACTTGTTTTAATCCATCTCATTAAATGTCTTGATTTCTAATTCTTGATTTCACAGTCATCATAAATTGCATTGCTAAATGGGCATTTAGGCATTTTTGCAAGTCACTTACACACTTCTGTAGAAAATAATCCCAAAATTACCAAACAACGTTTGTAGTTTCACTCAGAGGGTATTGGATTGTCCCACATATTTTCCAGATGTAAGCAGAGATTCATATTATCCACGCACGCACGCAGGGACCTATAATTATACTTTTTTTTTGCATTATATACAACCCTGGTGAGTGTAGCACTTTCTTGTAACTATGGTCTTGAGTATCACACAATACATTCTGAACAAGAATCTGAAACTGTTCAAGATTTCAACCTCATCTTGAACAGGTTAAAAGTTTCATCTAATTTGAAAAAGTCTTACGTATTTCTACTTCATTTAGCAGCTGATGATTTTTGAATATGATGATGTGGACCAAAGAGTGGATCAGCAATGTACTGCCCTTTACCCAACTACTAAGGAGACAATTGTGACCATCTGGTAACAGAGCTTCTCAAAAGAACAACTTACATATCAAGGCATATTGGCTCTGTACCGCTAGGAAGTAATTTAAGGCTTTTCGTTGACAGACAGAAATCATTTATATCCTTATATTAAGGAATAGCTCAAGTGGAATGTTCAGGTAATCATGAACCGATCACCTCCCAAGAATAGTTTCTTAAACCAGACCATTCTTTAGTGAAGGAATGCAGACAGCAGCATAGCTGCAAGGTAAAAATAGATGTCAGTTTCTCCTGTTAAGTGTTTGAAAGTTTCTCATGGTTTTATATATGTTTTTGTCTGACCTAACCTCTTACAAAGATACTTGATCCAATTTCATAGAATTCTGTATGATAACAAAAGACTTACTCTAGATGCTATCACTTACGAAGATTCGAGATGCTTAGTAAGTTCTCAGTGATGCTATGTATTCTTCAAAATATAAAGCCCAAGATCAAAAGTAACCCCTCAGTCGAGTTACCGAATGCCACCATGCAATGCATCATTCCCACCACATGCAGAACATCATCACAACACTCAGCAGCTCCTTCAGCGACAGACTCCTTCACCCCACATGAAATCTTCCTTTATTCTTTCATTCACTGATTCATTCACTCACTCAACTATGCATCCGTTCACCCATAGGTGTTGCTACTGTAAGCATTGTTGGACACTGCTAGTTGCCACTTTTTGCACACGTTTATACTGATTATATATTGTTTGTATTCTTTATCTGTCTTTCTTTTAGTATTTTATGAGTAGATTATTGTTATTTTTAGATTTCTTCTGATATTTATATATCTTACTGCTGCACATTATAATGAACTACCTCTATTGCACTATCCACTTTCTGCTGTGTGTGAAATTTAAATTTTCCCACTGCGGGATGATTTGAGGAATTTTCTATTCTATTGTAACTAGTTGACAAAAGATTAAGGATTCATTAAGATCAGCGACAGATCTACAGGGAGAATGTCACCCGAACCAGAGTCTAATCTCCATCATTAGATTACTGCACACTTAACTCCAGTACAAAGACACGCATTATTCTAAAACAAATGGTGTACTGAAGCAGTTGAGACATTGTTTCTTTTGCCGCCATACACAGGGGTTGGGAGGAGTGGGGGTTAGAATGAAAACACAACTTATAATGAAAAGCCTTATTCTCTCATAATAAACTTTGGATTGACAATATTTACAGTAACCAAAGTCATGGAGTCTAAGTGACTGGATAGGTTTCTTTTCTTTTTTAAAAATAGACAATTTCCGGGTGCATTATAGGCATTTAGAACCGCCCAGCTAACTTGCCACAAAAATGTATGTTCCACATTTGCAAATTCTTTAACAGACATCAGTCATCTCTGCTTTAACTCCTTTTTCTGTTTGTTTTTTTTTTCTTTGTCAAGTATTCTTTTCAACGTTTACGTCACTCATTTTTAACTTTCCAGCTATTTATTTTTGAAGACTTTCAGGTCATTTAACTGTGATTACATTTTTTGATCCTACCATTCAGATATTCGATATTAAGACATTTCTTTAGTTTCATGGTTTGTACAATGTTATGCACTGTACATTTAGCTGTGAAAAAGTGTAAGTAATTTTTAGGTCGGCAAAATATTTTCGAGGATATACAGTCAGTTTCCTCTCATTTTTAATCATCCCAATCAAATCGTTCAGCAGAATTACTTTAGTACAGGTAGCAAGCCTGTGCAACCTGTTGTATAGACTTAAATATTTGTTTCTACATACACTAACCACTCGCTCTAGTAGGTGTTCTTGCAATGCAAACAGGTTTTCCCTAAATCGTCCCTTCACAAAGTTAATAACATTGCATTTTTGGAATTTTATTCTACATACATCTTGTTTATTATTAAAACAGAGGAAAGGAGTATTTGAATGGTACCATCCACTGTAACATATTTGTCTTACATCAAGTATAGAATTATATTTGGGAACTACATAAACAAAAAGTGAAAAATGGCAAGTGTATGTATGTGTGTGGGGGGCAAAATTCATGTCAGAGCAGCTATTGCATTGCATGGTTCTTTGCTGGAATGGGGACAGCCTCCTTTCTCCATTTTTTTTTTTTTAAAGTCCCTGCTGCCTTTTGCTGTTGATAGCCTTGCCTTACACTAAATTTAGACGGGGACTGGTTTGTAGAGGGGTGGATTAAGGTTGGGGTGTGTATGGCAGGGGGTGTACTTGAGACATATTACAGACCGGCAACCCCTTCCAGCTATTCAGTTTTTAGCTGAGTCTCTGACACAGGCTGGGTAGTGAAAATCCCTTCTGGTCAGAGAGAAAAGCTGAGTTAGGCCAACAGTCTGGAGTGGGCTATTTATAGACTCTCCACCCCCTACAAATGCACACCTCCATGTCTACTCTCCCCACCACTTTACCCCCTTACACACAAATATACACCAAAGAATATTTCACACACAAACAGTTGTTCCTTTAAGCATATCATGGCAAGGACTGAACATGCCCAGAGAAGTTGGTGGGTTGGTGTGGGGTGCAGGGAAACTATATGTGCATGACTCTGCAGAGCTGACAGAGACAGGGGGTTGGCAAGGCAAGAGGGAGGGAAGGGACAGTTAAGTGAGTGAGTCAGGGGGAGAAGGAAAGCAGGAAAGTGGGCCAGAGAGCTCCATCCTCCCTACACAAAGAGCTTCATTGTAAGACTCCTCTGACTCTTTCCCACCCTGCCTCAGATTCTTCCTCTCATCTTACATACAACCTCCTCTTGCCCACCCTCCAACATCCTTACACCTTCCTGCTTTTAAAATTCTTCCTCCCATTTCTGAAAAGGGGACCATTATGGGCCCATTACTGTCCAGTCAAATACGGCCACCACAGTTTTTGGTAGATGCTGGCAGTTAATTAAACATTCAAGATTGAAGTTTTGACGAGGGTCAAAGATGAAAAATAAATCTTATTAGATAATAAATGGTTCTGCAGTTGAGCTAAAGACACAGGAGATATCAATATAGATGTGTTCAGGGTGAAACAATACATTGCAATAACAAGGCAGATACTATATGACGTCAATGCAGAAATAAAAAGCATCCCAATGCAAGCAAAGATTTCCTTCAGATATGCTGTTTATTTGGTTTCTGAATTGAAAAAGAACTATCTGAATCTGAACTATCTGAAACGTTTATCTTTTTTGGATGGCCCCTAGCGGTTAGATGACAGGAAATTAACAGGGAAGACATCCTTGTGGCCAAGAATTAAATGGGTATGCCGAGGTTTGTGCTTGGTGCCTTCTTAATGAGCTGACAGGGCAACTCACTGTCATTACAAAATGTAGAAAGGTCCCATGATGCATAAATTAGACCATATCTACGTTCAGTTCTTGGAGTGATCTGGATAAGGTTTGGAGAGCTCCTATCAAAATGTAAACAGAGACAAATATTTTTATGGCTACAGTGGAACCCATCCTTTTGTACGCAACAAACCATGGACATTAAATGCTACGCGTACCAGAAGAATCGATGGCACTTACACCAGAATACTTAGAACAGCCAAGAACACTCCAAATAAAGTTATCTGTAGTACAATGCCAAAGATTTCTTAAGTCATCAAATCACATTGCTTTTCTCTTCTCAGATTGTAGAATTCCTCATTCTGAGTGTCAGATACTCAAAGTCAGTTGGCTGTTGGTGGAGTCATCATGTGTAATAGTTCTCCGTATGTGAAAAAATCCCATTGTCTTCTGCACAATGACCGTTTCCTCTGCAATAACCCTGATTGATAAATATTAATACTACATGTAATAACATATATGTACATGTAAATACACATGTATCTACGTTCAATATACTTTTCATACCTTCACTTTATTTCTATTCATTTATTTTGATCTTTACTCTTTTTATTTTATTTTATCATTCGCTATTTTATTCTCTATTTTTAAATAGAATTCTATTTTGCTGCTTCTCCACTTATTCTGTGAGCAGGAGCTGGTTTCAACAAAAACAAATTTCCCCCTTGCGGATCAATGCAGTATTCTTATTCTGATTGTTGGTCATGTTATATGACACAAGGAAGCTGCTGGAAAGGTACATTTATGGTCACCAAATGCAAGATGTAGAGTAGGACGTCCCATCATGACCCTTAAGAATCTATTCCTTATTAGATACTGGGCTATCAGATTCTGAACTGCTGACCACGAAGGGGGACTGTGAATTTTGGCGCAGAAACTATGTTTATTATGCTTCATCATTTTAATAACGAGAGAGAGAGTTTAAATGTGTATGATACGCAATTAAAAGGGGGATGGATCTATATTCAAACCAAACCTATATTTAAATTTCACATCTGACTGGAGTTTCAAGTGTGTGGATTTTGAAGTATAGCAACTCAATTTGCAGGGAAAAAAAAAGAGGTAAAGAGGACTGTTGGCACAACACAAAGTCTTGCATACCTGTTATTAAGGCTAGCTATTTTCCCAGAATCATATTTGATTGTAATTTTTGTAAATTCCAAGCAGTGCGGGATACCAGAAAAACATTTTGAACTGATTTCTACGAAGATCAAAGACAGGGATTAACAGAACAACATTTTTTTAATCCAATCACAAGATAAATGCAATATTTATACCCGCTTCGCTCCCTTTCTTTCTGATCCATGGTGTTTTCCCATATTTACTTATCTGTAGTCCATCCTCGAAAGCAATCTACAACATATATAAAAAATGATAAAGGACTGTGTTTGTGTTGTACCAGCTTGCTGGAACATGACCATGGTCTGTGGCGTTGTGTGGACTGGCAGGGAGCGGGTCCTTTGCACAGAACTGTGGGTCCGGCTTGGCATACTGTTGCTGCCCCCTGGGTTGGCAAACCATAGACCCTGTGAAAGATAAAACTGATCAGGAATACTGACTTTTATTTTTGAACATACACGAGCTTCTCTGAAGAAGTGTCTAGAGCTTAAATAATTTAGTTAGTCAGGCTTAACTCTGTCCTTAATGCATGATATTTCCCTGAACAAATTTCCAAGTAGGATAATTTCATTAAGGCTCTTAGACTGTTCTCTTACTTAATATTAAGGCTGCAACCCTAGGTGGTCATAGAGCAGAAGTACTGCGAGCTTCTGTTGCCACAACCAATCCATTGTCCTGTTTTTCCATAGAACTCGTTCACCCTAGGGGACCAATAGGGATATTTTATTTATTTGCTTTTTTCATATGTAAAACATTCACTATATATATTCTAGCTACACAAGAGAATTAAATAGCCACTTAAATACAAGCAGCAGAAGATGAATGGGTTTCATTTTTAGAATCATGGGGAACTCCAAAATTCCCATTTTTCTCCAGATTAACAATGACAGATTTTGTTGCCAAAATTGGATATAAAAGCACCAACTCCTTGCAATGTATATTGACTTTTTGCACAAGCAGTATTGGTAAATTTACAAATAAATTAATATAAAACCTCTATTGAAAGCTAGGGTATTTTTAGACATAATATAATCAGAACCTAAAAAGATATCATCACTTCATATTTTGCCCTAATGGGGTCTATATGAATGAGTGCGTGAGCGCTCAGCTAAGAGGTTGTGTCTTTATAATTAGGGCAATCTCATTCAGATTCCAGCAGTTAATTAAAACATAAATTAAGCACTGCAAATGCTGTTGTATGGCAGACTAGTGCTCTCTCAATGGTAATTCCAGCACCGTAACAGGTATTGATTTAAAAATTAACGACAAAACAATGTTTCAAACGGTTAAGAATGTATTTTGGTAATGTCAACGTCAACTGATAAAAGTTTCTAAATAAAATTGTTGACCTCCTGATATACCTACATTCAACTAATTGACAGCAGTGTAAAAGCCTTCACACTGGCGTCCAACTGAAATGCAACTATTATAAATTATCATTAGATAATCAAAGTTTTAATGGGTTAAAATGTACCTATGAAGTGTCGATCAAAGCTGATATCGGCAAATTAAAGTGGATTCCCAATTTATTAAACAGTCAAAATCAACTTCAAAGAAGGCCATCTTTCTCACTGTGTACAGAATTGCTTTTTAATTTAGCCAGAATCCGAACCTGAATCCAGAACCTGGTCACACAGGTATAGTGAGTGAAGAACTTGTGGGTAAGATCAAAACACAGTATTTCAAATTTCCCCCCAAACATTCTTCAAAATTGAGGACTGGCCCACTCGGATGTCATTCTCACATACAAATTCCTCATTCCAACCTGCCTATTATAACTCTAACACAACCACTTGCAATTCCCCTCCCCTCTCCCTCTACCTCCCCCCCCCCCCCCCCCCCCCCCCCCCCCCCCCCCCCCCGCGGGACAGGGGGCACGGTGTTCCGGAAAAGGGGGAGGGGGGGAAAAAAAGGGGGGGGGGGGGGAGAGAAAAAGCACATCGGTAAAAGTTTCT
>CAAKHD010003610.1:81343-114094 GCA_901007705.1 Fistularia tabacaria
CACCTGTCTGAGAACAAACCTCTCACCTTTCCAGCCCATAAAAAACAATTTCCTCTCATTTCTTTTTCCCCCTATTTTTTCCCATCTCCATATCTCACAAAAATAAACTCTCTCTCTCTCTCTCTCTCTCTCTCTCTCTCTCTCTCTCTCTCTCTCTCTCTCTCTCTCTCTATATATATATATATATATGTGTGTGTGTGTGTGTGTGTGTGTGTATAAACATACAGTTATGAATGTAAAGAATTGCTGTGTGACAGAAAAATTTGAAGCCACTTCAAACAAAAGGATACATATGATTTTAGTATTTTTAGTGTGCTATTTTCGTATATCTGTAAACACTGGGCTCCAAGGCCATGGAGCATCATTGTTAGTGCGACCAATGCAAAAGGGAGTGTGCACCTCATGGATAAGGCACTTGTCGATGAGTTGTAGATAGGAACTGATGTTGTCTTCATCTGACCTTGACACCAGTAGCTGAGTGCAAACTAAAAATATGACAAATACCCAAAAGAAGATATTAGAAGAAATTAATGAGTAAAAAATCTAGATTGACTAACACAAAATCACTTTAGCTCACCTTTGCCCATAACACGAGTGAACTGGCTGGGTAGATCACCCTCTGCAATGACACTTGACCCTGACTCAGCCTCGACCCCGCCTCCTCCAGCTAGGTGGGACCCAGGTGAAATACTTTTGCCATCTGGGTTCAGTAGAGGGCGCTGCAGAGAGGCGTCCTCACCACTATTGAAAGCCTTGATAGGAGTCATGATGATCTGGTGGAGTTCTTGCAGCGGCGCACGCAGATTACTGCCCTCCAATACATCCTGGTAATGGTCAGTGACAGGAGGGAAGCAGAAGGAAGATGGACAAGAAAAAAGGTAGGGATAAGATATTTCTTTAAAGAAGTGATATTGGAGGCAGATTCATGATCACAGTACCATTAAATGGGAAAATTGCCTGTTTGGCAACATGTATCATATAAACCTCCCCCCAATCCTATCCACCAAAACACACACAGACTACTATGTGTCTGCCAGACATTAGTGGTATGTAAACTCAATACTGAACAACAGGTGTCTGTTTTCACCAGACCTACAAATGCAGAAGGAACAAATTTAAGTTGGTGAAAAGAGTAATCCTGAATTTAGCTTTGGTTTGCCCTTGAGCACCATTGTCTGGCTTCAAAGTCTGAATAGAAGGATTGGGGGACATGGGAGCTGGGAGGCGGATGGGTTTATATTAGGCGCCCAAAACTCTCCTTCCGGGATTACGTGTTCCCTTCGCTCCTATCTCACATGCATAACATTGACTGAGACTCTCTCTCTCTCTCTCTCTCTCTCTCTCTCTCTCTCTCTCATAAACAAGAAAGAGGCGCTTTGGATGTATATACACTAAGGCAACGAACTTAGAAGGAACCAAATCAAAGAACAATAATTCTGAAATAGATATAGGAGTAGTCACTAACCTTTTCCAGGCTGCGTAGAAGATTCTGCCTCTCTTTCAGCTTCTGAATGCTGATGACAATCTTGTGTCTAGCTCCTTTGGTGACTTTCTGTTAGAGACATGAAATTGTCCATCAGACTGGTGACATATACATAGCACTGGGACATATTGGTAGGTTCAAACTGAGTGGTGGATCTGCTGAATCTTTTCTTTATCAAAAAGCATTGGCTTTGCTGATTGCACTTCTTGTTATCTTTTCAGCTGTTTTGAAAAGTATATCGATTTAAATAATTGCCAATTCTACTTGGGGCATACAGTCTCCTCCAAGGTCCCTAAAAAACAGTTACTACAACAGCGGTATCAGCCATAGTATTACTTGGAGTCCATTGTCCCACAGGAGAGCTTAACCCCTTTGTTACAGTTGAACATGTCTAATCCAAGCTGTCACAGGCACAGGCATCCTGCCTGTGTCAGGACAGAAAAAGTCAGCCACCTGGAGGAAGTATACCGCTTCCTGATGAGTTGTGCTAATTATAGCTTCATCTTCCGTTTCAGTGTAGAATTCACATTTTAAGATGCCAGTGCAGCACCTCCAACGCAAACATTTTCTTGTAAAAACTTTTTTATGGTTTCCCTATCAAGTCTAGAGTATTGATCTGCACTGATTAAGATCTTGTTAATATTCTTTTTGAAAGGGACTTCTTCATTTATTCTCTACATCCCGCTAAGCAGTTGTTAGCACTGAATAAGAGACTTACAATATGACTGCTTCTTTTGAAATGATGCCACTTATCTTTCATAGAAAAAACTACATCTTAAACCATTCATTTTTATCTTTTCTTAATTGCAGTTGGTATTCCTGGTAGCACAACTTGGTCCTCATTACTTTGATATAATAATGACATGACATACTTGAAGTGAAGCTATCTTCTATTTTGACAAGTTTGTTTTTCCTCTTGTAATATAGCATTAAAGCTCAAAGTTTTAGTAGCCACAGGGCTTAAAATAGCATCTTGTCAAAATCAAAAGATTTACTTTTTCCATGCATTTTCCATTCGGGCGTTTTAATTGTAATATTACCATATAATTGCCTACGTCTTGGTAAATATGCATACCTGTGCCTCTAGCTGTTCTTCAGTGAGAGACATCATCTCATCATAGGTCAAGGTGGAGAAGAGAGCAGCATATTTATGGAGACGGAGACTCTTCAACCATGCAGGAACATCTGCGTGTTAACACAAAAAGGTGTATGCATGACTACACAATTGAGTTGTAAAAAAGGTCACTGTCTCTCAGTAATAATTATTAGTATTTATGTATAATTGTTCATGATTATGTTTATTTAGACACTGAAATGCTACATGCTTAAGTACTTACCAATGTTCAGCTACAGACGGCTCTATAAAGCAACTGATCAAGTAAATATAGAAAAGTACAAATTAACTTTACCGCAATATATGACACTCACTTCTGAGCAGGTAACAGAAAATGCGATATATTTTAGCACCTTCTGAAGCTATTCGGACATGCTCTTCTTAGGTTCTTGTTTTGACGGTTGACAACATGAAAATATGCTATTTATAGACAGACAACAATAATAAAACCTCAACCGACAGCAGTTCTGTAACGCAGTAGAAAGCCTAAGCTCTGTCTTCAGGGTGTTTTTCTTCTTCTTGTCCTTTTGAGTTTTCCCTTCAGGGGTCGCAACAGCGAATCATCCTCCTCCATCTAACCATATTCTCTATGCCTCTCTACATAGAATAACTTAATGTCCTCTTTCACAACATCCATAAATCTTCTCTTTGCTCTTTCTCAATGCTTCCTGCTTGGCAGTTCTAACCCAACATCCTTCTACCAATATATTTACCATCCCTCCTCTGTACATGACCAAACCATCTCAGCCTGGCCTGTCTGACCTTATCTCTAAATATCAGCAGTATGTTAAAAGTAAATATAATATGCAAAACTATATATTGTACCACTTGAGTGCAAGTCTTGAAATACTCACCCCTCATACCGCTGCCTTCTTCATAGAATGAACTACGATGCAGACCTGGACCTCCTCCTAATCCAGCCTCTTCAAGATGTTCACTGCCTCCGCTGCCCGAAGAGGCAATGCTGCTCTGTGGGGAGAGGGGTGCATGGTCTGGCGCCGGTCCTCTGGTAGTTCGTAGGTCCTCCTGGGACAGCCAGACAGGGCCCAGAGGCTGATTGCTGGAGCCACTCATGGGAGGGGTAAGAGACACTGAGCGCTTCAGGGGACTGTGCTGCTGGCTTCCACTTCCACTCGTAAGGACTGCAAAACAGCAATTTGGTTTAATAACCATGATTTTTAAAGATGCTGATTATCAGCATCTTCTGCTTTCTGGATCTTGTCTACATCATTTGATAAATAGTGTCATCATAACTGAATTCACATCTGGAAAATTATTGAATGTGTTTCACCTCTGTGACCTTTAGGATAAAATTGTTAGCTAAAGCCCTTATGTCTATGGAGGTTCTCAGTCATCCATGTCATGGTTAATCCTTGTCAAATCTTATCGTGGCAACTTGATTTCTTCCCTTCCCTTCACCTCTCATCCAAGAGAACTGAAGAAGCCTCTAGGAGAGGTGAAACATCTTCAAGGGAAGAAATCAAGTCCAGTTGCCACAACAAAATTTAACTGGGAAAAAGTCCTTTCTAGTTGATTTTATCTCTGGATGCAAAATTCTAATTTCTCACAACATAAATTTAAACATGACATTTATATTTTTTATTAGAAATGGAAAGTAGATCATTTAAATTTGACTCGTTTTATGCCATAGGATACTGGATATTTCTTTTGAAAGAAGACATTGGCATTAGTGTTTTCTTTGACATAATGTTCAAATGTGAGGTTATTATGCACTTTTTGTGAGTTGATAAAGGGCAGGCAAAGGAAAAGCTTTTGTTGTAATTTTGTTGTCATTTAATTGATTAATATTCAGAAGTTTTTTTGCGTTACATTATTCTAAAATGGAAAGTTAGTACATTGATAATTATTGTATCTGAATTGTTAGAAGGAGACATACTGAAGACAGGTGGGTTCCACACAAAAATCTTACTCACATACGGTTTTCAGATTTCCTTGCTGTGGGCACACAATATACTGGTCCAAAAAGATCAGAACATTTTAAGCTTATGGTCATCCTGCTTCAGTTAACTATTCACATGACACAGCGAGCTAATTGTGAAAGTTACACCTACTTCATGCTTATTTCAACAAGTCAACATGATAAAATATCCACACTAACATGGAGATCACATTTCCCGTGCGAAATGTCTGAACTTTCCGTGCATGTAGCTTCAAATCAAAAAATCAAACATAATTCACAAAGTTTGGTTGGAGGTATTAGATTTGACAATTGTATTAACTTTTTAGTGGGTTAGATATGCAATTGTCCTTTTACATCTTTTTTTCCCTTCAATCATTGTATCATTGTGTGCGGTTGGGATTGCTTTTTGATGGGAAAGAAAAAAAGAACAACAGTACTTTTTTTTCAGACTTTAGAAAGAATGAAATGCCAGATGAGTTTTTTTATCACTGGTCTAACGGGGTAAACTGTCTCCAGTAGTCCAGTCTCCTTTCTCCTATAAGCGGTCCTCTTACTGTTGGTGCTATGTATAGGACTTCATGAGCCCTGTTTAAAATAGGTGCCCAGCTACCATTACAAGTTCCAGTCCCTAAATATTAGCCATTTTCCCTAAATACAGTGTCCCACAAAGGCTTCCTTAGAAGGGAAAGGATTGATGGTATGCTCTGCAATGATCTGGACCCAGGCTATAGGTGCAATGTCATAAGGATGTTTGGTCAGTACACTTGTCAGATCGGACAGTAACACGATTGCAATCAATATCATGATCGGATAATGCAGTTGGGTTTATTACTGCATTATTTTCTGATGGTTGGGGTAGCAATAAAATATAATTGTTCCACAATAAAAGGGACAGTAGTATGGTAACAAAGAGATTGTAAATACGTTACTGATCATCTTTATCTTCAGATTGATTACTTCTAAATATGCAAATCGATTTCAGTGTGGCTATATTGCCTTCAATATTTTTACTAATTTTCATTTGAGAAAATTAGTAACTGTACATGACATCAACAACCATGTGTTAGTGTCTGAAGTAACTCCATTTATCAGTTAAGAGATCTTTGTGGGACTAAGGCTGCTCTGAGTCAAAAATACAAGGAGATATTCCTTAGAGCGGCAGGCAGTTTTAATGTGTCTTTATTTATAAACCTTCAGCTGTTTCTTTCATGTCCCAGAAAGAAAAAAAGGGCCCATGCATTCTTGTCTGGAAATATCCTGCTCTGACCGTACTTATGTTCAATTTCAACAGCTTTGCCCTCTGTGGGTGAGTGTTACCATCGACTCAAAATTAAAATTGCTATGAGGGTTGTTAAAAGTTATGTTGCACTATATGTAGTATATCTATTGTGTTCAGAATTTTTGGAGGAGCTGTTGGTCTCGAAAGTGACAGACACTGACATAGGTAAACACAATTACAGTTAATGGAGCATAAATGTGATTCAAGATGCTTGTCCATCCTTGTCTTGATAAGCTGTTGCGACAGACCATGCCCCAACACTGTCAATGTGCATTGAAACTGGTTCTCTAAGTGTCTGTTATTCCTTGAGGAGAAGACAAACATCTTCCAAAATTGATTCTTTTGGACTCTTCTAAGTTGCCATGTGAAGATGACAGGGGTGACAGCCCTGTATTTAACTGGGTTTGTATCTGTTATGAAATAAGCAATCACATTAAAATCAATATTACACCATTATACGGAGTACTTTGTACAAAAATGGAATGACCCTGCTGAGGGTACAATCTATCTAAACAAAAAGAAAACAAGACCATGGCCCCTCTCCTCCCAGCACAAGAAAACAAAATTTCCCCATTCGATGCAGCGATAGGGACAAGATTTTAACACTGCATCACCAACTCACAACAGAAAAGTGTTGTGAAATCTCTGAGTTTTCCAGGAGACTCAACATGGATTTCAGACATCAACAGAATTATTTCTTGTTTAGCTTATTGATGATATTGTGCCAAGATGTGCAATGTATTCCTAGAGTTAAATAGTGTATTGTGTGTTGCCAAGGGCCGAGATAAAGTGTTGGCGAGAGGGCCTTCTCTTTTCATTGCAGCAAAATTGGGTTCTCTAGTTTCCTCCCAAAGACCAAAAACATGCAATAATTTAAACTGGAAGCTTCTATCTCCATCGCATCCCTCTCAATAGGATAGACGGAATAAATAAATTAAATGTGTGTCATTTTGTGTCCTAATCCTTTCTCGCTTGTACAGCACTTTAATGGGAAAAACTCAATAAAAATATTTACAATTATAATTTTTCCTATTGCTTCGGTCACGTTTCCGATGGAAACATTTGCTACTTTGTCTATGCTACAGTTTCTGCCCTCACAATTTGTGCCCCCTCAGCATTTTAACAACTGCCACAGAGCAAAAGTAAGCATTTTACAGATATCTGATTATGGCATACTATCTCAAATTAATGTGTAATAAGAAACTTTAAAATATTGCATTAACTTCTAATACGCAACAGTGTGATGTCCCAACAAAAATGAATATTCTATATTTCAACTGATTAAGGAATCCAACAGGACACAGAAATAAAGGAGCATTTACTCACTGGTGTTGCCGCCACCACCAGTTCCAACTGTATTGATGGTTGCTGGTACAGAGGAAGATGGGTAGAGTAGAAGATGCCCATTCTCACAGCCTTGTTGCTGCCATCCTCCACCCAGCCCAGAATCCCGGGAGCTCTGCCACCCATTGAGACGGTCGTCTGAGCCATAGCGCTGGTGGTGATGCAGGGAATACAGGTTACCTGAAGAAGAGCTATTGGTGGAGGAGGAGGATCCTGATGACGTGAGTGTAGATGGGGGAGTAGACTGGTGATGGTGTGGTGGTCCAGCAGGAGATGGCCTTTCTAGTGAGTCTCCCCTGGCAGCAGCCCTCTCCTCAAGGTGGTTGAGCCAGAGTGCCAGGGCAGCACGATCCTCCAGAGAGGTGGCAGGGTGGATGAGAGCATAGGATAGGAGCTGGCGAGACTCTTCAAGGTGGTGACCATGCTCAATTGTGTGTGCCAGAATGCGCGGCAGCAGGCGCATGTATTCACTCTTGGCTTCTACATTGCCAGGCTTTAGCAGCGGGAGATGAGTGAGGACGAGTGAAATGACACGTTCCTTGGGCTCGCCTTGCCATTGGTTGATCACCCCTATGAAGCGAAAAAAATTGAAAATTAAACAAAAATTACCTATAATCCTACGTACATTTGTTTTTACATTGGAAATGCAGAAAGACATCAAAATCAAAATGTATTTTCTGTAACTAGCTACAGTTTATTATTTAAAGTATTTGAGAGGTAAATCTTCAGCATAATTATGGTTTATCTGATTTGACTACTGTACGAAATCAATCAACACAAAATATATACTCTTCTGAGCAAGTAATATAAAGGATGCTGCTGCCAAATATCACAACAGTATCAACATTATCAGTTAAATACAGATCCCAAGTTGAAATCGATGACATCAAAATGAGATCAGCCCTGCTGCATGGTCATCTTTTTTTCTCTGGTTGTAATTTGCTCAGCGCTGGGGCTGCTGGCTGTAAAGATATACATATTTAAAAAAAACATGGAGTTCATGTAGCTATTGTTGTACACCATTTAGGACCCCATTCCAATCATCTTGGACGAGAGCTATAGATACAAGCCGGTCAGGGCAACAAGTTTGGACAGCCACACAAATAGAGATGGGGCATAACACAGCCAGGTTTTACTTCCTGCTTTGGAGATGCTGACATATGTTCTTCCATGAGTTTGACCACTGCTGACATTCTTAACCCTTAACATCTTGTCTCTATAACAAACAGATGAGGTGAAAGTACAAAGTACATCTGCCAGTCCTTTTGTACAGAGATATCCCAATGTCACAGTCTACTTGTGGTGACATACAGTATAGTTGACAGCTGCAGCACTGACAAGGCAGAGGGAAGACCACAGACCCAGAGGCCTTCCAAACAAGGATCATATTCAGATCATCCCATGGGAGAGGACTAGCGCTCAGGGATGAAATAATTCTGGATTCAGCCTACTCACATCATGCAGTTGAAGTTTTATACCAAATTGACGCACACATAATTATGCAGAAAAAGACATTCTACTAATTTTCTGGTGAGCAAATATCACATATGCCTGTGTCATGGTGAATGATTTTTCTGGAGGGACCTTAAATATGGAATATAACTGAATTTCATTATTATTTATATTATCCTGTTAAGGCCTACACGGCAAAGTCTAGTCATTTGATAACTTGAATGTTGCAAGTGTTTCCCAAAGCTTTAGAATGACTAGTGTGTAAAAGTTGTGTAAAAACAGGGATACTAAAAACCTTATCCTGCAAGTAACTTTTTTATTAAATGTAATACTGTTGTGTAGGAGTAATAGACAACAAAGCCAGAATTTTGTTTTTCCAGATCGAGAGAAAAAGTTTGATTGCTCTTTTAACACAAAGTAAAAAATAAAAAATGAATAAATCCCAACTTCTGGATCTCCACAGCAAAGACAGTTAGTCTTCAAAAGACATGGGCAGCACCATTGTAAAATCCTTATAAAAACGTTTCAATTGCAATTAGATATTCATTGACATCTTATTTCCATAGCCAAATACATGACAGTTCCCAAGTTGGAATAGATAATTCAGCTGCCCATTTCACAAAGACTGCCTCCTTACAAAAAGCTATTTTCTTTAGGGAAGTTAAAATCCTTGCAATTATTTGAGTCAAGCAGCCCCACATATTGGCAAATGGCAGAGAGCACACAAACAAAGATTTGTAAAACACTCCGTTTGACATAAGTTTAATAAGGAGGAGGAGAAAAAAATGGAGAGAAAAATAAGTGGAGTGACAAGGAATGAGGGAGTTACTCCAGTCTGTTCCAGCGATGACATAATCATTCATGCCTTTAAATGAGAAAAAAAGAAAAAACCCTCACTATAGAGAGACTAGAAACTGTTCCATAATGAAAACCCATACATTCAAATTAAAGGATCTTGTGAGGGAAGCCCATCAGACACAAGGACAGTCAACATGGTGACATTTCTTCTTTATTTCAGCAATCACTACTACATGATTACCTGCTGTATGTAAACCCTTTAAAAAGCCTTCAATCCACCTCTGAAGGTTTAAACAGGACCACATTCTGGAAAATTTTGTGAATTTCCCCTTGGGGATGATTAGAAGAACATACCTACCAACCACATATTCCAATGACACACAAAGCCATTGAGAAATGCCAACCACACACTGTCATGCTTATTATAACTGGAGCACATTAGAATAACTGAAACTCAGAAGAAACTTACAAACCACTCTACAACATAACTGTACCAACAAAAAAAATCTTACTATATGTTTGGCAAAAATCAAAAACAGTAGATTACAGCTACTTTGAATGATATGTTGCACTGTCAAGATCTGCGATAAACCAAAATACTTTCTGTGTTGGTTAATTTTGTAACTTTTTCGTTTTAATGTGACTAGATGAAAAGAAGGGGACATACTGACAAGCTTCTCCCAGTGACCGTTGTAAGTGTTTTTTCTTAAAAATTCACAAATATATTTTCCACAAATAAAGGATATACATGTTGAAGCATTAAAACCTACAGTATATCAGAAGGAATGTCTCATAAATTATGCAACTAATGCTTCTTTGACCATGGCTGCTGCTAAAGGTCAGACATAGACTGCCATTGCTGTCGTTTGCACACTGTTCATTTTCTGAGGAACTACACAAATAAGAGTCATCTGTGAAAAGTACCCATTCCTTAACTCTGAAAGTTATTCATTGGAAATGAGCACACAAGTGTAGTATCAGAGAAATCCTTCTAGTAATTTCTATGTCCAAGTAATTGACATAAAAGTAACTCAGGTGAGCAGGTAAGCATCAAGTGGTTGAACGTTGTATATTTTTGTGACAAAATTACCTGGAATTACACCAACAAACTTGGATATTACATCATGTGTACTTCAGTGTAGGTGGGATAGCCAGTAGGCTCTCTTCTCGGAATAAAATAATTAAATCTAAATCTAGAATGAAAGTAGAAGCCAAAAAATAACTGTGAAAAACCTGTGCCACAGAAATGCATCAGACTTGTTGACCTCGCCCATTAAAAGGTCAAAAGTTCAAGAAGTTAATCTCAGAGTAATAAAGTTAACAGTAAACAGACATGCAGTGTGTCCATACATTTAAAAAAGTTTGCTGGAGTCACACCCAGTCTAGTTCAGAGGTCAACAGCCAGGTAAAATACTGAGTTACATTTTACACAAATGAAACACATTGCATGACAGACTGACTGTGCAGAGTGTGAACAAGGAGCTTCACAAACCTATCCTGCATGAATAAGGATCAATTGAAACAGCAACACTCCCCTAACCGACAGCCTAACATTCTCATGACTCAAACAACTCAAACAAATTTCAAAGAACAGTGACTCGAGGGAGTTTTCCCATGCCTTGCAGATTCTTTCCCTCCCTTTTCTGCCAGCATGGCTGCTCTCACCCTGAGCACAGACGAGAAAGTGTTAACCTCATCAACAGAGGGGAAGAGAAAGGACAAGCAATTATCTGGGAGTTACATTGAAAGAGAATCACCAAAAACACAGAGATGTACTTTCCCTTAGAAAAACGATAGCAAAAACTGAAGCAGCTTTTCGTTTGAATTTCACTATGAACTGCCCTGGAAGAAGAAAACAATAAATTGTGGCATCAGGCCTGGGCAAAAAGGAAAAAGAAATTATTTAGAAGAAATTTCAGATGGATAGAAAGTCTGTCCTGTAATGTCTGATCCATCAGAAGTACTTTCATTGACAGTGTTCAGCTTTATAGCTAGTTTGAAGCATTTGTCTGTGGGGCTAAGAGGCAGAGTGGTCAAAATATCCATATTAGCGTCTTGATGGAGTGTATGCCCATAAGTGTTTGGTGGCACAAGAGGGACACCCACTGTATCAGGGGGGTGGTTATTATGTTATGGCTGATCAGTGTATATGTCAATAGGTTGTCAATGGCATGATCAATCAATAGCCTTAACAATACAGAAGAAAGCAACTAGCTATGTGAGATCAGCGAGACAAAATCTTTGTTCTCCCATGCCAGGCAGAAAAGTTACAGGAACAGATGAATCACTGGGGCATCATTGAGGTTTCAGTGTTTGTCTCCCTTTTTCAGTGTTTCTCCTCAGACAGAGGGAGTCATTTGTTCTGGCCTGATACAGCATTTCCCTGTTGTGGATGTCGTGTGCTGGTGAACTCTGTGTGACATTCTGCCCTGGCACTGCCCTCTAACACCCTATCTGGCATCAAAACAAGGCTGGTGCTTTCAACACAGCCCTGCCTCTCCAACTACAATTGCCCCCCTGTCAGCATGTCACTAACCGAGCCTACCTTCACCTACAATCCTGTCACTTTATAAGAGATGAAGAATGCAAAAGAAACCAAAACAAGGCAGGCAAACAGGAAACCTACCAAGTCACTGATTAGTGCCCATATGAGAAAACCTTGATGGGTATCATCATGATTTATTTTCTTGGAATCATAGAATCCTAGATGAGTAAAACCTTGATGGGTATCATTATGATTTATTTTCTTCAGAAGCAAAGTCAAGGTCATATACAAATGCATATTAAACAAAGCACAAGAATATCTGACATAAAACAGCATTCGATCATAAAGTTTGAATTTACTTTTTACCTTTATTATACTATTCCAGTGCATGTCTTGCAAATTTACTCTCCCTCATTTTAAATTTGACACCTTTTCATGTCTATTGCATGAAGGTCATTAACAATTCTAAAGCACCTGGCATGAGAAAGATACCTGGCATATCACATGAGAAAGTGATAGCATATTTTGATAGCATAAAAACTGTTAAATTTCACCTTGTTTGCCAATATTATAGCACACTGACCTGGTTAAGCCCGTGTAACCTTTGTATTTGTTGACAATACACTCAGGGCATTGAGGATAGTATCAGTCCTTTCAATTGTTCCTCCAGTGACACACCTAGCCTAATATAGAATTAAGCATTTGCAAGTGAAAGCCTATTCTCAAGATTAGCAGGACATTTTCTGAGAAATACTAGGAAAAAACTCTGATATCTTACTCTACAGAAATCTACATTGAAAAAATCAGAGATTAATTTTCAGATTACATGACTGGACTCAAATGTTTTTAACCCAAAATTTATAAATGAAAATATAAAAAAAACTAATCATGACATTGAGAATAGGGTCAAAAGGAGGGGGCTGATTCGCTGTGGCGCACCCTGAAGGGAGTAGCTGAAAGCAAAGGAAGAAGAATCATGATAATGAAAAATGGATTTGGCTTTTGGATCTGGATTAATAATGCTTTCTTCCCCCTATTCACCTGGCTCCATGGCCTCTCTAGGGGTTCATTCCTGGTGTGAAATGCCTTCAAATGAATGCAAGACGTACATTAGAAAACTTTATTTGTTTGATTCCAAACTCATTTTGTAAAATAATCACTTAAATTGAAGAAGTTGGTGATCAAGCTTCAGGAAAAGCTTACTTACCTATGAAAGAAAAGCAGGGCAGCATATCTAGGCATTTATCATTCAAATTGTAAATGTAAAGGTTAAAAAAACTGACAGAATACTGAAAAGTCCTAAAAAAAAAAATCACATCACCTCTCCATATGATATAAATCACAACAGAATCTATGAGCAGCTGAAGTATTCCGGATTTAACTTTGACCCTGAGCTAGATACAGTGTGTTCTCTCAACATCCTACTCTGATCACAAGATACAAGTGACAGGGATGGAAACATCGTGATTATTTTAGCTCATTTGTTACACACTGGTTATGTGCAAACATAAACACACTCCAATGGAGACACACTGAGACTGTTAGACACATGACTCCTCATGTACTAAAAATAGATGGGTCAACAGCATACAAAGCCATGACAAGTCAGTTAACACAACAGATAAAGAACTTATTAGTGTTAACCAAAGAGACACTGATTATTTGACATGAAAGATAAAAGAGTAGAATCTATGTGAATAAGTCTATATGTAAAAACAGTTGACCCACTGTCTAATCAAAGTGATCTATATCAACTACTTTGTAGTTGCACTGCCACAAAACTTTGCTTCTTAAAAATAAATGAATAGATAGATAAATAAATAAATACAATCACAATACAGCCAATGGGATTGACAACAGCAGAAAGTTAGGTTTAAGTTGAAGTATTTTTTTAGAGCATAACAGAGGAGAAACAGGGTTGGGAAATGTATGTAGGCCATGGAAATTTCTAACAAGCTTGTCTGTGTGTGTGTGTGTGTGTGTGTGTATCTGTGTGTGTGTATATGTGTGTGGCCTCTAAACCCTCCTGTTAGCAAAACAAACAAGAGGCTTGCTCACTGTGTCTCACTTCTAAAAACTTGCTCTGGCTGCTGTTGATTCAATGCCACATCTGACACAGAAAAAAGTTGCCTTCACCAACCGGATGACCAAAATCTGAGAGGAGGCAAAAGCTGACCAAAGATAAAAAAAGCATAAGCTTAATTTAGGAAACCCTTACATGCCAGGAAAGGTAATATGTGCTGGCTGCCCCGAGAAAAAAAAAAGCCACGAAAAGTCCTGGAATTTAGTTTGATTATATACACATTACACTGAATCACAGAGTAGACTTGGCAACACACACACAATCACGCTAAAGAATATTTCCAGATTTCAGCTAGACAAGAACCGTGGGGAAGGAATTTGGAAAACAGTTCAGACAATTTAGAAGAGGTGCCGAAGGAAAAGGAGTGGATAGATTAGTGGTGAGGGTGACTTGAGGAGAACAAAGTAAAAGTAGTACATAGTAGAAAGGTGTGTGTCTGTGTGTGTTGGGGGGGGTGTTCCTGCTCCAGCGTTCCGATTAGATTCTCGAGCTCAGCAGTGGGGAATGCACTGGCATACCACGGAGCCTGCTGCTGAAAAATGCTGTGATTCCTAATGGATCCAGAGCTCAATTCTCGCTCACACACCCTCATCTGTATCTCTTTGCTGTAAAGTAATTGTAGTAATGAACACATTGAGTGTACCCAATGAGGCCTATCATGACACAAGTTTAAACAAAAAATTAACATGTTGTGCCACATTATAATTGTGACTAAAAAGCTTTTTTCAGGCCCTTGGAGATGGAGATACTCGTTTGGCCCTTGGAGATGGACTATTACATTTCTGATGTGACGGTCAAAATACTGCCCAATTTTCTCTTGTGCTTTACCAGTGTACACGGAGCAAAAAAGTTTAACAGATGTTTTGTTGACAAGGGGAAGATATACGATTGAAAGGTAATACCAACTCAAAGGTGTCTTCATTGTGGGTCAGTAGGGCATTTGTTAATTGAGAGCTACCCATGTTACAATGAACGATATTAACAAAGGTGCAATGCCTGCAACAAGTGAAGGAATTCAACCGCTGTTGGAGCATGTTTATTATGTGGCTTCTGTAACTAAAGCAGGTGCACAAGAAAATTCTGTTAAATTATGTAATTATGCTTAGCTAATATAAGGATGTATAAAATACTGGACCTCAACTTGTGGCTCTTCTGTACTTTCAATATTTGTTCAAAGCAAATTAGTCAAATTATGACCCTTTTTCTCTCATAGATACTTATACAAAAAGGTACGATTAAAAAAAGTATATATATATATATATATATATATATATATATATATATATATATATATATATATACACACACATACATATATATATATATATATATACATATATATACACTTTTTTAAAGGCAGCTTTACTGATATTAGGTGATGGTAGTTATTTTGGGGAAAGGTTGGATCATGTAAATTCAATCATTTGGTGACAAAGGATGTGTCTTTATTCATGCATTACAATCTCCCAGTATTCAGTTTAAGATAAGCTCATACACCTGACAAAACATCTCAGTCATGTTTTCCAAATTCTTCTTTATGCTTGTGAGTAATAGAACTTGATAAATGCTTCCTATTAGTCCCACCGTCCTTACACTGCTCCATTCTGTTATGATCCTGAAATTTTCAGATGCTCATTGAACAACATTGACAACATGTGCAACAATGTACCAAGCTTTCCCCTACTATGGAAAATGCTTCGTAAAGTACCTCAATCAAGAAATTCTCCTGTCATGTATAACTGCCATTTTGTGAGGGGAACAACGTTTTCTTCTTCTACACAGTAAAAAATTAACTTAACATGCAAATACATCTGCAGTCTAGTCTAGATCACTACTATATATCCAGGTATGTAGGAATGTAGTAGCACTTTAAGTGGTAATTAGGTCTGTTCTGAGTAAATGCCCAAGACAAAAGGATGTCTTGCTTCATTCAGCCTGCAGTAATCAAAAACATCTGTCTGAAGGTCAGTGTTCAGTTACAATGGTTTCAGCATGAGTCAGCTTGCCATCCCAGGGATCTGGTTATTCCACAGTTTTCAGTTAAGATAAAGGATGTGCTCTTCTAAACTCTTAGACACATTTTCCATTATATTTCGGATCATTTTCGAAATAATAAGCACCACGGCAAAAGGAGGTAATATGAATATTTAAAACTTTGTTTTCTTCAAAAGATAAGCCTGTTCATAAACCTGGCCAGTACACTGAACATTTGTAAACATGTTGACCATTTCCCCCTTAATTTTTTGATTGTGTTAAAATGTGGCAGATTTGTATGATGGGTTCTTTTACTTTATTTTGAAGAAGCTGGTTAATTTCTCTCCTATGACAGCCTCTACAAGTGTGACTGCAAAGGGCAAGAATACCCGGAGTGAAAATGTGAAAGATTCACTGTTCTAACAATACGGTAGCATAGTAAAGAGGCATACTCTCCCTGGGAGTGGCAGGTTGTTTACAATGGAAAGTTATTCTTTCAGCCACTCTCATAATGTTTCGTACAGTGAACCACACTATGCTCGCATTAAAATGTATACCTTATGGTCAACAGACTTGAGTGCATCATTACTTACAAAATGTCAAGGGACTTTTTTACTTGAGTTATTGTTATATGGTCACATTCAAACATTTTCATTAATGCAAATTGTTTATCCATTTTTTCACAATGCATCCGGATGTTTCTTGGAGCCAAGTATTGAAGCTTTGACCCATACTGACACCAAAATTTGACAGTGAAAAAAATTTGATAAAAACAATTGATCTTCAGAAAATGTTTGATTTTGTATCCTACCAAAAATTATTATTATTTCAAGCTTGGAGTAAAAATCAGATCTTTTGAAAACAAAATACAGATTTGTAAAATGTTCATATTGGCCAATAAATGTGCAGATACTGTATTTGCAAATTAAAATATCTGACTTAACATTAAATGTTTATCTGATGCCTCGAATTCCTAGTGTGATTTTTTTTGGAATTGTCTGTAATTATTGGTTCATTTGTGATTAAATTGTTATTCTTGGATTTATATTTTTTAAAATAAAGCCTTTATTGTTCTAACTTTACACAAAGTGAATCTCTCAGATTTCGTCACCTCTTTTGTATCAGTAGTCTGGGACAGGATGACTGGATTACATCAAAGCAAGGAGAGACAGTCAATTCATCATTAGATAGGCTTTAATTAATAACTTACATCCAAATGACACAAATGGGTAGAAAAATATATTGATGGTTATACCTATGAATACCAGAATAATGACAGTTTATCAAATTGAAAAGAAACAAACTGCAAAAAGGAAACAGCAGAATAAGAGGCTAGATGGGATTCAATGTAAACAGAAAAAATACAAACAGATAAGCAGGAAATACAAATGAAATGGAACATGCAAAAGTTGTAAGGAAAATAAGCAAAAACAATTAAATGAATTGAAGAGAATTGACGGATAAATATGATCTCATCCTATATGCCACTACCAGGAAATTAGGGTGTTGAGACAATGTCTGGACAAGACATGCAAACAGGCTTGCACAGGCCCAACTCAAGCTTGGGGGCCCTTTATGCACTCACACTCATATGTTGTGATAAAACAGATAGAGATCGAAGGAGGGAACACTGCATACAGCATTCATTGGTGTCAACAAGTTTAAACAAGGCAGGACACTCTGTAGTCAAAAAACGGCAAAATAGAAAACAGACAAAAGCAGAATCAAGGCAGAAAAAAGAAATAAATGAATCAGTTGCAGGGCACGGAGGGAGGGGGAGAGCGAGAAAAAGCTCTTAGGCTAACCTTGACCAGACACATTCTGCCAGAGCAAAGGGTAACATGGTTCATGTCCGGGCTGTAAGAAAAAAAAAACCTATACGTGACGTGCAAAAACTTAAACTTAAACTAAAGAAAAGTGCATTTTAACTTTACAAGCAGACAAACTGCATTCCCCAGTGGTACTACAAATTTTGAATAGCTAAGTTTGTTTACTAATTTTTTATTCATCTCAGCTGAACTATTGCTGACAAAGTTGCTGCTTTAGCCATATTTATGCTTCTTGTTTGACAACTTTCTTTTGGTAAAAATTCATGCATTTTGAGAAAAATCCAATACTGATCTAAATTTCACAAAAATTAGATCTGGCTTTCAGTGTTTGTTTCGAGTTCAGCCTCAGGTGCCGAGGTGAATATTATGACACTTTGGCTTAGAACATGTGTCAAACTCAAGGCTTGCAGGACACACTGGGGTGGCTCATGGTGTGCACGGTGAATGAATTTACTTTGGCCCACATGATAATATCTAAATACCATTAGAGCTCGCCAGACGGAATTTCGCATGCTCCAATATTATACTACAAGTCCCACAATGCACTTCCAGTCCAGGAAAACAGGAGTTTTCAAGGCAGGTGGGAGGCAGAGAGTATCTTCGTGGATGTAAAGGGCAAAGCTGTGTCTTCTGTGCTGATACTGTGACTATTATGACAGACTAGTGACAAGCTCAGAAGAGTGAGCATGACAGAGCAGGAAACTGAGCTTAAATGCAGTTTCTGTTTTTGCATTTTTTCTCTTGCTACTACAGGTTTGCCTGGAAAAACTATGTTTTTATTTGAATTTACCAGGGGACAGTTGCAGATAGAGCCATAAGAAACAAATGCAAATGATTTTATTTTACACCCCTGCCGTAAAAATATAAACTGGTACAGTGGACCAAGTCAGAAAAGACCAAACATAATATCAATCTAAGTCAATTTAAACTCTTAATTTGATCAATTTAGTTAATGAAACAGGCATTCATGTTGTGAGGAAACCAGTCAGCAGATGATTTAAACCCCTCTCTCTGACTTACTTTCCTAACATGTAGTACTGGAACAGTACTACACAGCTATCGTAGGCATATTGCAAAAACCTTGCACCTCTGCTGAAAAAGTCTGGAAACATTTATGAAAGTAATATTCAGCCTGTTGCGTATTGGCAAAACTGAGTTGAAAACTTTTTGATGGGTTACATGTAAAAAAAAAAAAAAAAACAACATATTAAAGATTATTAAATGTTGATGGTGGAGAGTAGATCTGTTACTCTGGTGTGCTTAACAATGCAAAGTTCAAAGAATTGGCCAGGATCAGCTTCTCTGTGTATTCAAAGTCATACTAAAGTGGGAAGCACCTGCCCATGATGAGATAACAGGTTTGGCATTGTGTGTGTCTGCCTTCCACAGGAAAAGGAAAAGCATCATCATGACTACTGTACATGCAGGTATCCTGTTGTATCTGCTTCCCCAGAGTGATATTTTCAGATTTTAAAAATCATACCATATCCAATCGGACTAATTTCTTTCAGTTCAAGAAATCAGGACAATTACTTTGTAATTTGTTGTCATGACTACGTTTTTCAAAACCAAATTCCTCCATTTGATATCACAAGTAAATGTAGAACAGTTATGAATCTGAGCCCAGTAGCTTGTGTACCATTCATGAGAAAATCAAAGTAAACATAATTTCAAAACCTGAAAGTCATATTCATGGATTATTGACTTCAACACATTTCAAAAACGGTGCAACTCTGGAAAGAGTACCTCAATAATGAAATTGCAACCCATTACCCCATTACCTGGAGGCCATTACAGCATGCAGTAAACCCAAGTGCATGCAAAGTTGTAAAACAAATTAAAGAAACCCGAACAAATAGATAAAAGCATTAAATACAAATGCGGCGTAGTGATGAATAATGCACTTCTACAGTGCAAGTATTTCATTACCGCCCTGCCACTTGTTCCAAACGACTAGATAAAGGAGGTATTTGTGAATTCATTAAGGATGGCCAGATGATGGACTTTTGTCCATTTCCCTACCGTGGGGAGGTATAGTGGTCATAGTGACTGCTGGATGAATTGAGAACAGGTCTTTTCTACGACCAACACACACACATGCACACTCTTCCCATTTCCTTTGAGTGTTTCATTAACATCCCCACTGTTCCCCTGCTGGGAGACTAACTTGTGGTTTCGAGTTTGGAGGAAGCAAGATGGGGGAGAGCATCGCAGATGATTTGCAGTCTACCTGTGGAGGCCTATGCTGAGCCCCAGTGTTGGAGAGGCACTGAGTGTGGCAGTCATAGCTATGCTGGGAATGTGCTTCTGCTCTGCCAGAGATGGATCAGAGAAGCCCACAACTCTATTTAAGGAAATTGGCAGTCAGGGGCCCATCAACCACTTTCCCTTTTCCACTCCATTTCTCTGTCTGCTCAAAGACCCTGCTCCATCCCTGTGCAAGAATGATAATTATTTTACTTTCCTGAAAAAAGATTATCTGTAGGTTGAAAAGAAACACAAAAACAATGTCAACTGCAAAAATAATACTTTAACATTAATTCTGAAAAACATAACTTTTTAAACTATTTTTTCACCTGCTGCATTTTTGTATCATTTGAGAAACATCATATTGGCTAGTTCAACTATGCTGCGACAATCAGCATTAACAACCAAACTCGAATAGGAAATGTTTCATATCATAAGTGTCAAAGTAATATTGTCAACTCCTTTTTGTGCTTTCTATGTAATTTGAATACTATGTCAAAACAAATAGGGGTTGAAGGGAGACAGAGAGTAGCTGGTAATAGGGGTTGAGTAGCATGGGATGGACAACTGTTCATTGATCCAAAAACCTAACCAACAGAATATCCCTCTTTGATCAGTACAAAATTTCAGAGATGGACAAATTAAAAAAGATAGTTACTGATAATTCTTGCATTCACACCGCACAGAGAACTGTGGTTGTTAAAATGACATGAGATTCAGGAAATCTCAAATGCCACTGAATCATCTGCATGTTGGATGGATCAACTTTGCGTCTGACATTCATGTAATCCACAAACGTATACAATCCCAATGATTTTTTGATGTACATCACATGTTGTGCTGAATTACTTTGACAAAACCCACCAAAATAATGGCATTACAACAAAGAATCACAAGTTGGCAATTGACCCACTTGCATGATCAAACCAGTTAGTTCAGATGCGTGTATGTTTACCAAAAACTGACCCACACGCTGTCTCTCAACCGGCAAGAAGCAATGTTCAGTAAGGCATTAAAACAACAATACTATTGATGCCACTGAAAACATCTAGGCTGCTTGAAAAAGAGATCAATTCCGCAGAAAAAACTTTCATGGACAGTCTGGGCTTCAACAGGTGTGTATTCATTCATTCATTCATTCATTCACTCATTCATTCATTCATTCATTCATTTATTTATTACTTGAATCTGAACTAAAACTGGTTCTGGTATCACCTTTCTTTGTGCAATTTGCCCCGAACAGTTGTGCAATTCTACCCACAGATCTGTAAGCATTTTTTTTCTGCTGTGCATTGTTCACAGAAAAACAAGGGGATATAGAGGGTAAATAGGTGATCAAGATTAGTTGAATGACTTAACTTTAACTGCTTCGCATCTGAGCACTTCTAAAATTCACATACCTAATCATGGAGGTTTAGTACAGAAGTTGTAAAAGGACATATTTATGACCTATATCAATCAATTCATATGAAATCACAAAGATGACCCCAAATGCATTAACTTAACATTTATCTCCTTTTAAAGGCCCTAGTATATGAGAGCCAACTGAAGATCCACATGCCAAAAATGCTGCCAAAAGGACAGTGACACAGGCTTTATTACATATGCTGATTAAGCTGTATATTTGAAAACCTTTAAAGTGCATTGTTATTGAAGGTAGCCAAGATAGTCTGTAGGGTATAGGAGAGAGATGCCCACTCTATCAGGTGAGCAAGGTTTACACTCAGATGCTTAGCGGCACTGGTATAGGTTCATCCAAATGTCACCTGACTGTGAGACCTCTTGTGCTGTTCCTTGGAATATTGCCGACATACTTTATGAAATAACTCAGTAATATATTAATCAAACCAAAAAAGTATTAAGGGGTTTTTTAAATTCAAATCAAAGGATAGTGCTCCAGTAAAGACTTAGCCCAATGGGGAAATAAGCTGAATAACTTCAAAAATGGTGGTGCTGCATATTTACCAGCTTGTCTTGTAACATGAACATTTCTCTATCTCTATCCAAGAAATGATCAAACCAATTTTCAAACGAATAGTTGATAAATTATGTTCAAATGACAGGGATCTGCTAAATACCTGATATAGCATCAGTGACATTTAGAGGATTTCAATGCGGTTAATCTTTGTGCAGTTAATCATCAACCCTGTAGTCTTAGCAGGTTGATTCAGTCAAATACAGTAAATGCTGCTACCATTGCTTGTTTCAAAATTTGCAGAATTAGATGAAAAGTGTTTTTTCAAGTGATTTACAAGTTCCACTCCCAACACCTGGCCTGGACATCAGCACCTTTGGTAGTCTGCATGTAGACAGTCAAAACAACTTCCTGGAGGAGTCTGTATGCAATGAGGTCATTTCCACTCACCCGGGACTCAAAGACTCTGTTGTATGGCCTTCACAGCAACTGTTGCCAAGGGACTTTCACTGCTGATGCTGATGTGCTTATTGCCTTCATGGTCAATAGAGTGTCAACCAATCAGAAGTAAACAAGTGTGGTCAGTGGCACCATGTTTCTCCACCCTCAATGTCCATTCATATGAACACAGGAAGGCTACTCCAGTCAGACAGACAGATGACACTGTTGCGAGGTTTTGACTCACCTCCTGCAGTCAGGAAAAGTAAGCACAACTTTGCCAGGAATAAATTTTCTGCCTATTAAAGAGGGTTTTTTCTCGTTGCTTGACTGGATATTAAATGGCTGATTCAAATATATATTCAAAGCTTTAAAGAGAATATTACAGTGTAACATAAAAAATCCAAAAGAAAGAACAACGGCAAAAAACATATATATTCATATTTGCAATTTAGTTAAATTCAAAGAAAAGCATAAACCTAATCCAATTGTTACGTATTGACAGTGGGCACAACCAAACCAGAATCAATCTTTCAAATACCCAGATGTCAAAATCCGGAGAAAGTGAGCTTTATCAATATCTTTTGATATTTGTGGCTTTTAAGTGCAATGTTCAGATCCTTTTCAGCTGAAATATGTCTTTGCAGCATTCATTCATTGATACCAAAAGCCTAAGCTCGAAAATTGGAGAATGATCTGCCCCTAAAATAAACACATTAGGCTGCTAAACATTCTAAGCACTGCATCCTGTAACAAAGCATCACATAATTACAGTCTTGGGCCAATTCAAAACATCTTCTAATTGGTTTGAGTAAATTAACATCTAACTGTAGAAGTAAACCATATTTACACTTTAGGTAGCAGCCAAATCAAAGTCCTCAGAGAGTCTTGTTCAGTAATCTACTGCTACACCACCTGTAATTGACAACACGGCTGCACAACTGTCTGACTTACTGGACAAACAATAGCAAATTCCCTGAAAACATGGACAAAACTGTCTTATAAGTGACAGACAAATCTCTCATCCCTGTTGAGATGCTGGCGGACATATTAAAAGAACAATTGAGTCTGCACAGGAGATAACTGATCTGAATAAGCTCTACAACCAAACTATTCTAACCACTTTACATGCTACAATAAAATTCTAACTCCTTCTTGGTTATTGTAGCTAATGATAAGTGATATATTTAGATTTAAGAACCATTTTCCAATGAATAATAAGAAGTTCGAGTCACCCTTATTTGAATTTAATCACTGAGTCAGAATTTTCAAAATTGCCTAACTGGCAATACCGACCTGCTTTATAATCGACCATGTCAGTACTATGTAACACATTAATTGTTCCAGAAACTACAAGAGTGGTTTGGTCATGAAGTGTAAGCACTGTTTCAAGTTTAATGTAAAGCTATGGTCTTTTCCTCACAAAGAGTGAGAATTTTAGTCACAATCCAAACCAATCTAAAACACACCCCGGAGAAATGGTGAATCCTAATTTTTCAAAAGTGATCCAAGAAGTAAATGCTTGGATGGAACTTGGAAGGTTTCATAGTTTGCTTCAAATCAAAAGTGTTGTTTCATTGGCCAGTTGAAAGTTGTTTCAATGTTCTTTGTAGTGCCAAGTGTCATAACTATTAGTCGGTTAACAGGCCAAAGAAGTCACACTTTCAAATGAGGTTATATCTTATTTATAAAGTTTTGGTTACATTTTTATATTCAGATCTGTACGTCATGAATATGGTACTGGATGGCTGATTCTCCTTAAACAAGTATCTGTATATTCAGGCCAGCTACCTGAAAGGTCAGTGTGGCTAGGAGTCAAAATTGAGGAAACACTATATGCTTGTATGTCTGGTCCGCTCACAACAAGATGACGGGTCATCTATGAGACAGACTGATATCCATGCCCTGTTTAGCCACACTTGTGGTTTCAAGCACTCTCTCTGCTTTACAGTGTAATTGTAGTAAAGGATTTATATCAAGGGGAGTTCTAATTTCAGGAAAGGTTTTGCTTGAAAGAAAATTTATTATGCCTTACTGATAGCAGCAGATACTAAGGTAAGAATAATTAAAAAAAAACAATATTAAATTGTACAATAGCCAAAACACTGAAATGCTTTGTTTTCGATTCATGTTAAATACATTATATGTAATACATAACAATTAGTTTCAAAGATTGATACAAAAAAAAAATCAATATCTCCAAATGCAAAGGGAATTTGGTATGGACCCCAAAAACAGTGGAATAGATGGAAGAAACCTAAGAATAAAGGGCCTGAGGGCACATGCTTAGGGTAAACACTACATGTCAATTCTCTGTCATTCCACCCCACTGTCTTTTTCCCTCTACTACCCTGGTAAACAAATGTACAAACACCTATTTTTTCAAAGTCGCAATGTGGCCACTGAAAAGACATAATAGAAATGTTTGTATTCCAAGAGAATGTTGGCAGACTGTAAATAAATCAATAGATAAAAATATCAGGTGTTTGGAAACACTTCTGTTCGATGGAGTAATAATGACACCAAAATCAAACAAACATTCACAAAGTCCTTGAAAACTTTGACAATATTAACTTGGAAAAAGAAAAACTGAATGGCATAAGATACACAAGTTGTAAAAATCAAACTTCCTGGTATCAAGTTTATGAAGAAGAACAGAAAGATTCCATATGAAACTAAACCAAGGCTTGCCAAAGATGCTTAATTGTAGAATACCTGCCTTTAGCAACTGCCATAACTACCTTAGACGTGGCCTGCCATGTCTGACGGTGCGTAGCTTCCACTAGTAAACAGTAGCAGAACTAGTTCAAACCCCTTTTCAGTCCATTCTCTTTTCACACCAACACATACAACTGACAAGAAATGGCCTTAGCTGTAGACACAAAAAAGAGACAAGCTTTATTACGCTTTACCCTCTGGTCGTTTTGGCAGAGTGTCTGTCCCCATTCCTGAGGTTCAGAACAAGTTCACAGAACACACCATCAATTTCCAGAAATAAACTGTTTGCTCATGCGTGGGTGCAATGAAATAGTTTGGCGTTCAAAGCAGAGACGAGTTTTCTCCCTGTCTTTTTCTCTGTGTGACAGAATGGCTAAAACAAAACAAAAAAAAAAAAGAAAAAAACCTTAGGTTTTGTTTGCAAACTGAGTTTATGATAGAGCATCAGATTACTTTAATCTGATTTAGACAGGCCAATATTTTTTGCCGAAGAGTAGACAAGTTAGCACAGAATCATGTTGTATCGCCATGCTTTGTTTATTTGTTGTGTTTAAAGACCTAGTGAGGGTGTAATAGTCACACTTCAGACATGTATATTATAAACACTTTCTAGAATGGTCATATGATAAAATGAGAAAAAAAAACAACTATCAAAAATATGTTTTCTAAGCACCTATTAGGAACCTGGCTGATGGGGGGGTCAACGAAACAGTTTTTTGGAGGCAATTATAAAATTGACATTGAATTAAGTATCAAATAATGTTTATATTGAGGAAATGTAATAAAGGTAATAACAAATATATGTTGGAACTTTTGGGGGTGTGCTCATCAATTAATCACTCAATTAATGCATTTAAACTTTGCTGATGGCATGTTTAAGAAGCTATATAAGTAATGCTTTCATATTTCTCGAGAGACATAGAAAGATTTCACAAGAATTTCAATAGAAGAGAAACTAAACTCTCCCTATTGGCGGACAGTTTATTTTTATGCAGCTTGAATTTTCAGACCTCATTTCAAGATATACAGTATCAAATAACAAGCTTCTAAATGCTGTGTTTTTTCCCATTTTAAGGAATTTATCCTAACCTATAAAAAAGCTAAGAGACATAGAAGATTAAAACTTTCACAGTTGCTCAGGCTTAATTAGCTCCCCCTCCTTCATTCAGCTCATTTTTATTTATTTAAATGATGGCTGTAAATCATTCCTCATTTCTGACAGTTATGGTGCATATTTTATTTCAGTAGTGTACATCTATGAATTAATTCATGGCCCTTAGTAATAAAAGGGCAGCTGTAAATGGCAGTAGTATGTATCTTCTTAGTGTTGACTTCTTTGCCCTACAAAGCCGTTTTCTCTACCCCCTCCTCCTCCCATAACGTGTACTCAGGAGACCCTAGTTCTGCTAAATGTGAAATCAGTTCTCTTTTTCCACCGTGACTTTTCCACATTTGCTGGAAAAGCCCCCTTCAAATTCTTGTGGAGTGCTTGACTCATGTGTGCTCAGACGTGCCCGCATTCCTAGACAGTATCCCCAACATCTGAGTCGTTTACCCCTAGACCAAGAATGCCTGTTTCCAGTCCAGGTTTTCATCAGACTTTGTTAAGGCGGGGATTGCAACAAGAATTCATTGAGTAAACCAAGCCGTATACAGCCGTTTGTCGTAACTTTTCTTAAACAACTGTGTCATTTTACACACATAAAAAAATCTGAAAATGTATGTAAAGTGCTTTCTAACCCTCTTGTAGACACAAAGCCATTTTTGAATTTCCAAAATCTTTGAAAGTTTAAATAGTCCCTGCTCAAATCACCTTGCGGTTCCAGAGCGCTTTACCCTGGATCACATTCACCAAAACGCACACACTCACACCAATGGCGGCAGAGCCATGCAAGGCGCTAGCTAGGCCATCAGGAGCAATTTGGGGTTTAGTGTGTTGCCCAAAGACTTCGAACACGCAGGAAGGGCCAGGGATTGAACCGTAAACTTTCTCAATGCCGGGACATCTGCCCTACCAAGTGAGCGACAGCCGCCATCGTCTTCCCTCCAAAACCTGCATTTCTAAACGATCTGCTACTTCAGAGTAGAAATAAAAAAAGTGTTTTTCTTTTGAATGCTTTAAGGGGGTGTGGGGATGACAGAAATCACCATCTGCATATATTTCCAATTGAATGTACAAATAAAACATTTTTAGATCAATTACCAAATAAGTTATTCTACGTAGATGTGACTTCAGTTGCATTATCTTAGGCAAACAGAACCTCTTGGTGCATCTGCTTATTTATGCAGACATCAATAATCAGCCTCTTTTGAGACACATGGGTACCATCATTCACAAAGCCCTTCATTCCTTATGTATTCATTAGGATTTTTAAAATGTGTTTTGGTCATTTTTTTATTGCTTTACATTTGTTGTGAATCAGAGGCAAGAGGAGTAACAACATGCTTACTCTTTAGATTCAGTGAAAGCACTAGGTGTTACAATCCCTGGTGTTTGCATCGCTTCTCATGGGGAGGTCTTGAGATATGGTTGCTTTTTGAATTTGATCAGTTATATTTACATTTGCACCTACTCGTGGCAAAAATTCTCTCAAAGCACTTTACACTACCAGCTCAAATACTTTATATGTTTACAGAGATTCATATCCCTCGATCGGATGTGCTTCAAAGTAGGGGCACGGATAAATTTACGGGATCTGGGGGACAGCTGCTGTGTTTTTTTTTCGGCAGGACACCTCATCAGTTGTGTACCTCAGCATCACAGGATGTTTGGGCCATTTATCATAAGATACCCTCTGCTGTGGTAGGTCCACCACAGGTTGATCAAGCCAATGTGTGCCTCGCGGTTAGCTATTCGCCTTAGCTGCCAAGGTGGTGTCACTCAGCTTCAGCCACAGCCAGTGACTGGTCCTCCACCCGGCACAATTTGATCTTTGAATACACAATTCAAGTTGCTTTAACAGGATAGTAACGTTTAGTTTCCATTATTCATGATACAATGGACAAATTTTAGATGATAGAATATTTATTTTTATTACTTCATGTCCACCGTATTAAAGTAAATATGTAGTTTTTTGTAACATACTCAACAGAAAAATTGAAACATTTCAAATTAGTATTTACAATTTAAAAGTTAGGACAGACTTAAAATTCTAATGTTAATTATCTTGAAGCGATGGATTAAATAAAAAAAATTAATTCATAATTGAATTCAGTGTCATGGAATACTGCTGCTCGTCCCTAAGCAGTGGCCCTTCACTTCACACGCTTATGCTGCATAATCCAGCTCTGTTTTCTTTGCTCAAAAAGCAATGTAGATAGGTCAGAAGAATATGACCTATCTACATTATGTCACATGAAAAGGAAGTGACCTTCTTAACATCAGACTCACTGACAGCCCATCCCTTTCACTTACCCCGTTGCCATGTGACTGTGTTGTCCTTTAGACCGGACTCTGGTAGCAGAAATGGTCACAGGAACACTGAACTGGAAGTAGACTTAGTCTTAATCAAACCAAAATATTAGGATATAGCCAACAGTTAATCTCATTGTCTGAACCTAAGAAAAAAATGTATCTGCCACAACATCAAAATCTGTGTGAACAATTTGCTTGTAATGACTGGGCAATTTTAATGGATGTCTTTTATGAAAGATCAAATTGGCATGTTTTGTTTGGCATACAGCGCCATTTAAGAGGGAATGCAAAATATAAAAATGCACGTTGACAATTCATTAAATTACATGAAAAACATGCAAAGGAAAGTTTCTGTGATGTATCAGCAGAAACACTATTTTTCAATAAGATAGTGGCCCCATTGACCATGATCACATCTTACATCCCATCAATCGCTGGGCCCCAAAACAAGGAAGCTTCTCAGACACTCAGAAGTAGGTCACTGAGGATTCCATTCATTTGTACACCACTTTCCAAATAGTTGCGCTTTTCCACTCAGCCCAAGTCTTCCAGCTGCATATTAACCCTTTAAGAGCTGGCAGGTCTAAATTAGCATAAAAATATTTAAACACTGCCTAGTGATGAGTCCAAGCTCATGATTTGCACAAACAGAAGCATGACAGACTCTAGTGTTGAGAATTGTCTTTTCAATCTGCAAGTGATAAGTTAATTCATCACTAAACTTATTCTCTACACCAGTTTTATGAATAAACACACATTTTGTGGCGGTACTAAAGATTTTTTTAATAGCTGATTTTTATGATATTGTGGATTTCTCATATCCTATAGACTTTTAATGCAAAAATCATTGAATGTTTAAGTCACATTCTTAATCAGTATGTCTTGGCATTTAAGAGCTAAAAATACAACAAAAACAACAAAAAAAAACCCTGAAATGTATGGGTAGATTTAATTGAAGCCTGTTTTTATGAACTTGAGGTTGCGAAAACATATATAACTCTTGATTTTAAAAACGTATCCATATACAAATGAGGTAATTCCTCAAATACTTTTGTATGGAAGAACAGGATTCACCTGACCTAAAATCACTATTTGGCAATGTCAGCAAATAAAAAGTAAAATTTCTCATTATATGAATTAAAGACAAGATCCTTTTTTCAATGAAACAGAAAAACTGCTTGATGGGAAAAGAAAATGTAAAAATCAAGTGATAGTAACTGGTATACATACAGAAAAAAGGGTCATATTTTGGTCTTGTTATTTGATGCAGTCTTGTAGGTGATCATGCAAACTAATAGGCATCCTGACATTTGCAGAAGGATCTGTGACTGCTAAACAGTACCTATGAGCGAATTTGACAAAAGATCTTATTTTTTCAACTTTTTCCACAAATATGCTTTTTCCTCATATTGCATCTAGGCAGACAATATTCATGCAGAAGTCTTTGGTTTAATTTCGGTCTTGCTCATGTTTGGATGATTATCCAAAATGATTATGCAAAAGTTACCTATTGCGATTGTTACTAAAATAAAAGTATTTATTGTGATACAATCATAGTGCGAGATGTATATAGCTGGTTGGCTAACCATCAAATTACAGACTATTTTTCCCCAATGCATGAAGCCATCGAAAGCGCAGTGGACGCATGAAAGGGATTTTCTTAGTGTGATCCTTTTCTCAGTACAAAAATACAATCAGTTTCTGGACATGACACCCAAACACAAGTTGGATGTCGCATTTTCGGTAACAAAGTAATTTAATGCGTTTTTGTTAAACTTGTGATTTTAGGATATTAGTTAGTTTCGCAAACCTCTTACAATGGAACTGATGACGTGAGAAAATACGCACACACTAAACATCAATATTGGGTGAGCTGGGTGAAAGTGTCGGCAGTGCCCACTTTAGTTTGAACATTGATGTCATACACTTGAAACAAGTTATCCAAGTCCTTTTTAGATACAGGTACTGTAATATTTTACTTCTAGCATAGCATGTGCTAAATTCTGAGCAGACGGCGTATGCATCACTTGCATTATTGCGGGTCATACTTGGTTCCCAACAATTATGATTTCCCATGACAGAATTGGTCAAAAATGCACACAAGACCATAATAATTTACATATTTAGAACAGTATTGAGATTTTACTAAAATAGCTGCAATCATAACACTACCACTACAAGACCACTACTGATGCAGTAACTCACCAAACCAATGTATTAGCCTATAAGAGTAGAAGACCCAAGAAAATGTACCTCGACATAGTTAAGGATCAGATGATTTCAGATACCACTCGGTCTCTAGTTTCAGGATGTCTGCTGTGCAACACTTAGACTGTGCTGTGGCGATAAGGCTTAGCAACGTCAAAATAATATTATACTCAATACTGAGGACTGATACTGCTGAAAATCAAATTCTTGTATCCATAGAGATTCTATATTGTACTTCACACTGAGCTCCTTAAATCTGAAAAAATGTTTAATGTCTCTGCTCAACAATGTATCAGTACGATAAGTTTGTTTGTTTTCACAAAATTAAGAAGATACATGTGTGCGTATATATATATATATATATATATATATATATATATATATATACACACACACACACACACACACCTTGACACATTTCTATCCCTCAGTTAAATTATATAATATAATCCTGCTAGTTTGTCTTTTTCATTTTTAAGAAACCTTCACTATTACAGGTTTTACCTGGATCATCCAACCTACACAACCAACCCAGTGACATGCATTTTTTTTTTGTACGAACTATCAGTGCCATGTCCTGACATGGTGCAAAAATGTGTCCCAACATTGTAAATAGCAATTTGTTACAAACAAGATAGAAAAAAAACTAAGGTTGTTTTTGTTTCTTTTCTAAACCTTATACATCCTCCTTGTGCTGAGATCAGCCGTAAGACTAGGGTTAAAAAGAGACTCAGCATATTGCTGCTCTTTACCATTGAGTTTTACAGATATATCAGTCGTTGCCCTGCTTGTATACTGATCTTTCAATTGATTTTCTGACATTTAATCTGCATTTAAACAAAACATGCATAATTGAAGAAAAGGTTGAGATCAAATAAAGTGTGACACCCCTGATAGTAATTGAAGCAAGTTGCTATATAAGTTGCATTGCTTGTGTGTAGTTAAGTTAGGCCAATCATTTTATCAGGAAGAAGGTACTGAGAGGATAGCAAATAAGGAGGCCTAAGACTGTAAATAAAAAATAATTGAATTTCTTTGATCTACTGCAACAAATTACATTTAAATACGGATTGATCAAATATTTTTTTCTACATTAGGAGGAAAGCACTACTACATCTGTCAAAGCAAATGTTTAAAAAAAATACTGGTCTTACCACCACTTCAGTCTGTCCATATGCTATAAAATTGGTCTCATGCTAACTCCACCTTCCAGCTACATCTACCCCAAAATAAGGCTAAAACTTTACAGAACCCATGTAGAAACACACTATCTAGGTCACTTTGAAAAAAACACCAGAGAATAGGACACCTTGTGCAAATATAGCACTATGAAACTATAAGAATTAAAAAGTTCTCATAGTTTCAAACAACGTTCTGGGTACTAAAAGCTTTTAAAAAAAGTGAGTTTCTGTCAATTTAACACTTTTCTGCATGTGCACATTCAGTGCTCCCAAGTGCTAAATCTCAGCTCCAAGAGAATTCTAAGCCACTGAAACAACCGAAGACAGATATTATCTAGTCATTGAAAATGAATGCAAAACCAGTTTAAGTGTTAAAATTTCATTTCAAAGTGGACCATGAATAAAATATTACCTACCTGAGAAATGAGAATTCATGGAAATGAATATCAAATGACGGGCTGTGTCCCAGTAGGAATTGGGTGAACTCATTATTCAAGGATGCCTTAAGCTCTATATTAAAACAATAAAAAAAAAAAACCCTATTCCACTAAGTTGTCACTCTGTGACTAAAGTAGTGAGCGTGTGTGGGGCACTAGAGGGTTTCTCTGTTTCCCCAGTTACATCCACCATCTATGAGTATAGAGTAAGCCATTAAATGTGTAACTGCATGCAGATGTTGCCATAAGTACACAGAGATGTCCATTGACATGCACCAACAGGCCATGAAAAATTCCTGCAAGTGTTAACTATCTTGGCAATGAAACTGATTCAGATTGTGAGGTGCCAGCTCTCCATCACGGCAGCACTGGATTTCATTTTTTTTTTTTTTTTTTTTTTTTTTTTTTTTTTTTTTTAAACCCCGTTATT
>CAAKHD010003610.1:122091-146117 GCA_901007705.1 Fistularia tabacaria
AAGGGGAGGGATGGGGGCGCGCCCGGGGGGGGGGGGGGGGGGGGGGGCGGCGCAAAGGTGAGAGAGCGAACCGAGAGAGGCAGGAGATGCAAGTCCTTCCTGCCCTCGGTTATCATGGGGAACGTGAGGTCGCTGGCCTACAAATCAGACGAACTGGCAGCCCTCGTCGACAGCCAGCATGTCTACAGGGAATGAATGCAGCATGCTGTGCTTCACAGAGACCCGGCTTCAGGTGTACACACCGGACAGCGCCATCGATCTGCCGGACTTCCCGCTGATACGCGGAGAGGCAGAGCGGCAAGAAGAGACGAGGAGGGCTTACCGTCTACGTGAACAGTGAATGGTGCAACCCAGCTCATATCACCGTAAAGGTCTCTGTGTGCACCCCCGATGTGGAGCTCATGGCGGTAGGACTTCGCCCCTAATACCTTCCGCGTGAGTCTTCACACTCCATCCTAGTGCTAGTATACGTTCCCCCCGTCTGCGGCCGCAACCAGCGTCGGTCCCGTCATCCACCCGGCGATCAAGGATCTGCAGACGCGCCACTCTATGGACTTCAACCATGTCCCTTTCACACTCGTTCTCGCCACCTTCACCCAATATGTAGACCGCGCGACAAGAGGGAATAAAACCCTGGCTCTTGGGATGCCGACAACTCTTCCCCTACCCCCCCCCTGTGCAACTCGGACCATAACCTGGTATTCCTGGTCACCACCTACACACTGATGGTGAAGCGGCAGGTGGCCAGCACCAGGTCTGTGAAGGCACTAATGTCACATGTCATGAAGTAATTACAGAGGCTCGTACTCCAGCACCTGAGGGAATGGCAACCTGCTTCCCTGGACCCTCTGCAGTTTGTGTACAGGCAGCACATGGTTGTGGAGGATGCAATCGTTTTCCTAACACACAGGGCCCTGTCCCAGATGGAAGGTGCAGGAAGCACTGTGAGAGTAGCTTTCTTTGACTTCTCAGTGCCTTCAACAACATTCAACCCATCCTCCTTAAGGACAAGCTGCTGAGTATGCAACTTCACCCCGACATCGCTGCCTAGATCCTGGACTACCTCACAGGACGGCCGTAGTATGTCAGGGTGGACGGCTGTGTTTCTGAGGCCGTGGCGTGCAGCCTTGTCTATTCTCACCCTTGCTGTTCTTTCTTTCTTTCTTTCTTTCTTTATTTATTTTCTCTTTAATTTTTTAATTTTTAATTTTTTAATTTTTTTATTCCATTGTCTATTTTGTCCATTGCTGTTTGCCTTGCTGCCTATTCTTTTTTTCTTTTTTTTCATATATATTTTTTGACTATCTTTTAATTGTCTTTCTTATTTATATTTATTCTCAAATTTATTGATTGATTGTTATGGTTGTGCTGCTGTGACAAAAGAATTTCCCCGATGGAGATCAATAAAGTATTATCTTATCTTATCTTATCTTATCTTATCTTATCTTATCTTATCTTATCTTATCTTATCTTATCTTATCTTATGTAAAGGGGATTGATAGTGAATATTTTGGTGGAATAATGCTTTGGTTGGAACTGCCAGGCAGGAAGCTTTGAGGAAGACCAAAGAGGAGATTTATGGATGTAGTGTAATGTCTGTGGAGGTTCTCAGTCATCCAGGTCTTGGTGAATTCTTGTCAAAATCTTCTTGTCTTGGCAACTGGACTTGAAATTCTTTGGAGAGGATATGACTGTAGTTGGTGCTGGACAAGAGGAGAGAAGAAGAGGATACTGAGAATAGGATTAGATGAGGGAGGTAGATTCGCTGCGGTGACCCCCGAAGGGAAGAGACAAAAGGAATAGAGGAAGTCAGAAATAAGCAGACAACACAATTCCTTTTATTACAATTGAATGCATCTATATAAATGGTAGGATGGACTGTTTCTTTGAATGCAACTGCTCAGAGAAAATTCAACTAGCATTTAAATTAAAATAGAATAAAAATGACCCCTCTCTTCTTGGGACATACTTTATATTTGTTTTTGCATTTTGCAACTGTTTTTTAAACAGGAATCATGTACAAAATTGAAGAATTTTGACCAAATAAAACCAAAGTCATTCATTCATCCAAATACATCTAATTACGTTTTACAGCATAAATCAATATTAAAATGGACTTTTGAGTAACGTGGTATTCATTTTTTGTCCCAAGCCGTAAGATCAGAAAAGATAATTTACCTTAAAAAGTATGGCTAATGAACAATCTTTTGTGTTTCCCATCTCCAACAGGTAACCGGTAACGTGGATGACTGCACCTGTGATGTGGAGACCATTGACAGATTCAATGATGCACTTTTTCCAAAACTCCAAGCTCTCTTGGAGTCTGATTACTTCAAGTTTTATCAGGTTGTTTGCCATGCCATTCGTCATCTTAAGGCAAATAACAAAACAATGAAGAAGTTCTAAAAAATCAAACACTGAATTAATAATGATCTTATGCAGGTGAACCTGAACAAGCCATGTCCCTTTTGGCCAACCAGCAGCCAGTGTGTACTGAGGGACTGTGCTGTGCAGCCATGCTCTCCTGTGAGAACCTTAATTGGCCAACGAGAACCCACAAAACCTAACAATTTTGTTAGTTTATTTATTTTTTCCTCACAAACTGACTCCAGTTCTGTCCCCTTACAGAACGAGGTGCCAGAGGGAATACGATCCTCGTTCCATAACAAGGTTAGTGTGTCATGACAGTTGGAGTCAAATACCAAAGACATTACCTGAATTCTGCAACCATAATAGTAACTAGTATTTGTTTTGTTTTTTGTTATTTTCACTGAATAGCCATTAGGTGTCACTAAATACCCAACAAATGTGGGAATAGTTCCACTTGCAAGCCCATCCTGGTATTACAACAATTCTGGGGTTTAATGATTTTTTTTTTGGTTGCTCTTACAGTTTGGGACAATTTATACAATAGTCTGGATGTATGTAATTGATTCTAGACACATATTTTTTGAGATACAAAATATTCAACGAAAGTTTTCCTATTTCATTAAAATATGACAATATCGGTAGTTGATAATGGCTACAATGGCTGTGAATGAAGTGATTAAGTGAATTTCAACATGTTTTTTGAATAACGAAGGAATCGGACATGTTTGGATAGTCACATGTGTTTGGTTATTACACTGGATAAGTTTGTGTTTTCAGTATTCTGCAGAGGCGAATGAGCAGCAGCATGAATTTCAGAGGGCCGAGCACCTCGGAGCTGTCGATGTCTCGCTGAGGTGAGCAGTGAGAAGCTGGGTACAAACTGCCTGAGATTATATGATAACCAAGAAGAAAGAATTACAAGGAATTTATCCAAGCACAAAATAGGAGATACCTTGCTACAACAAATAGGAGAGCATAAAAGCATCTAACCTCATTTAATACAAAAATTAATATGATTGTGACAATGACCAACTTTGCTGTGATGTGGTCATCTGGAGATTCCCAGTCAGGAACTAACAAAACTGTGTTTTGTTAGTTAATGAGACATGAGCTGATACATCCATTCAATTGAAAGCTGTTTCGCTTTATGAGCTCATATTGTAACAATTTACGTTCTGCCACAGATACTCCATTTTAGTACTGCACTTTTACATTGAGAATGAATGCCCCATTAATTTTGCCACAAGCTGTAAACCTAATCTAACACATATACACTATGCACAACCACAATTACCTTGAGCCTAAAAGATCCCCTAAAGTCTCTGTTTTCTCAATCAGTGATGAGACCAGAAGGGTTCTGCAGGACTGGAACAAACATGATGAGGAAACCAAGCACTTCTGTGTGATAGACGGTAACATTCAGTAAATCAATAAATAACTGACAACTTTATTTTTCTATATGTTCAATAGGGAATAACCCTAAATTATACAACGTGTAATGTCACTTTATATTTTATTTAAAAATGCTTTGTTATGAAAAAGAATAGGCAACACATCAAATTCAAAGGAAAAATAATTACATATTCACAGAATTATTAAGTATTCTTACATCATGATTAAGTATACTAAAAAAAACTTTTTAGTCATCAGAAATGCACAAAGAATTATGTTGATATTTTCCCCCAGTTCTTTATGCTTGATTCATAGTTTAAAGAATGCACATATTTTTGAAAAGGTTTGAATTAAAAGATCGTCTTTGTTGTGTATTATTAACTTGAAATGAGACAGAAATAACATTTTAAAATGCCAATAAATGAAGACGAAAAAAGAAAATATTTGAAAAAAAATCACCTCAAGCAAAATAAATTACATTGAATTAAAGAGACATTATGTAAAAATCCATACAAGCTTCCTGGAAATCATTTATCTGCTTCAATTTGTTCATATGCCTAACAACTCTGATTTTAAGAATATGATGTAAGGAATACTCCTCAAGAAAATTTATTTACCTCTCAAGCATTCTTATTTTTGAAAGCATCGTGTTGCACATGTTGTTGTTTTGTGTTTGTGTTTTTTACCTCTTAATACTTGCCAAAATATCCACCACTTTAACCTAATCTCTATGGATTATGATGCTACTGTCCAATCCGTTTTTTATGCTTTGCTGCTTCACATACTTCCTGCATTCCAAATCCTTCCACCATCCATCTCTTCGGTTTTGATACATTTCAGCTGAAAATATTATCATAGCAACAAAATTGGACTAAAGTGTGCTTGTTTCCCAGATGAAGAGTCGCCAGACTCCCATTACGTTGACCTGCTGCTGAATCCAGAGCGCTTCACAGGCTACAGAGGCCCAGAGGCCTGGCAGATCTGGAACAGCGTCTATGAGGAAAACTGCTTCAAGTAAACATTAAGACACACCACAGTATAAATCAGTTACATGTCAGATTATCATTGGCAGGGATTTCATGCTACTGGAAAATACATGGCCAATGTTTAAAGTGAAACACAAGGAGAATAAGAGAGAAAGTAATATGCCTTGGAGAATATTCTGTTTTACTAAAAAATGTTACCTTCAAAATCTCTCCAAAATCTATCAAAAATAGCTATGTTTGGCATTGTCCATCTTTTGAAAGTGTACTATTGCTTTTTATGAATTGTTGTTTTGCAGGTTAGGTAAAGACTAAAATAATAGTTCAACCCTGGTGAGCTCAGATGCATACAATGGATTGTGATGGTAATGCATCAGTGTTACTCGACAGCAGCCTGACCGTCAGTGAACTTCCTTCACTTCAGGCTGTCGTGATCAATTATCAGTGAAAATATAAACCGACGTAGCTAATGCAGGTTACAATGTGCTGTTTTAGTGGCGGGCAGAATGCCAGGCTGGAGGTCTAGAGGAAGACCGAAGAGAAGATTTATGGACGTAGTAAGTGAGGATACAGAGAAAAGGGCTAGATGGAGAAGGATGATTTGCTGTGGCGTCCCCTGAAGGGAAAAGCCGAAAGGAAAAGAAGAAGAATGTGAGGTTCCATATGAGATTGTGTCATATGATAAATATGACACGGATATTCCATTCCATCTACATAGTAATAATTACAGAAGTTAATCCATTCACAGTTAATGTAATCCCCTAAATTGAAGTGGATTACAAATGGAATCTAATTAAAAAAAAAAAATGTCATTGTCGAAAATGTCAAAAATGTCTGTGTGTAGTTATATGGTTGGTGGAGCTAGTCTGGCATGGCTTTAACCATAATTAACAAAACATGGCAGCTGTGCTAATATTTATCAAAGACCAGTACCTGTTTGCACAAGGAGGGTGTAAAATCTGAATTGCAAGGGAGAACATAACTATGAAGTGATCATGCATCACAACTCATGTTTGCATTCTATCACCTTGACTCAAACATTTCATCATACATTTTCACATTTTTCTTTACATAATATGAATGTATTATTGTGATTCTGCTAGCTAGAAAAATACCTACATCTGTCACATTTTTAGTAATTTTGTGCATATTCATATCATTTTATCCTAAGTCTGCTTATACCCTTTTATACTTAATTTTGGGTTATAGTGTCCCTTATCTCACTGGGACAGTGCACTTTATTTAGCCAGTAGTTTAAGCAGAATTATAGCACAGGCATTAAGCATTAGCCAGTCATAGCCTTGGAAAATATTTTGATTTAGTTCTGCTTTCCTCATACAAAGCTCCTGCTCCACAAACATCATAAATATTGAAGCAATGCCAAGCACCTATTGTTGTTGTTTGTAAACTCCATCTTAAATTGGAAATGGAATGGTTTGAGGTGTCTCGATCAGTCATTACACAGCCAGCCCTTCCTCCATTTGATTATCACCTGTTCCTTCAACTTTAAGATTTAACTGCACTGTAGATGTACCAGCCTCTTTTGGATAGTAAAATACTCACAAAAAACTGAGAGAACTGTTCTCTGAGAATTTAGTCCCGAATGAGAGAGTGATTGGTTGTCTATCTATATATGTGGCCCTGCGATTGACTGGCGACCTGTCCAGGTGCACCCGCCTCTCGTCTGATGGCAGCTGGGATAGGCTCCAGCATCCCCCGAGACCCTAAGTGGGATAAGCGGCAGACGATGGATGGATGGATGGATGGATGGATGGATGGATGGATGGATGGATGGATGGATGGATGGATGGATGGATGGATGGATGGATGGATGTTAATTTTACCAAAGTCAGGTCTTATAGTTAATGCTTGTTTGTCACTTTTAAGAGCAAAATTTTATTCCCTTGATAGACCATATAATATTAAGCGACCACTGAATCCAGAAGTACTAAAGAGCAGCCCTGGGCGTGATGGTGAGATGCCTTTACTTATTTATGGCATTATAATTGATGGGAGTTTGCCTGTCACTTTATTTCATGTTTTCCAATGCATTCATCCACAGCAAGGGCCTTCTACAGTTGGCTGGAGGGTAGGCTGCCTTTGCTCGAATAAGCTAAATCAGAGGCTACAGGAGGGAGATTCACATCTGAGCCTCTGTCTTCCTCAGGTCAGTGTTTGGAGAAGAGGGCATTTTACCGGCTCATCTCTGGCCTCCACACCAGCATCAATGTACACCTGAGTGCCAGATACCTCCTGGATGGTAGGACTCATCTCCCTTCAAATATGCTCTCTAACTTGATTGATTCAAGCATATATGGTAACCATTACTTCATCCACCCTCAGTCTTTTTCACTTAATAGTGAACAGCAACTTCCAAGACTCTGAAAACATTGCAAGGGGTTTATGACAACAATCCCGAGACTCTATATTATAAATAAGTCCAATGGAGTTATTTCACTCATTGCAGCATTCTGGTTATTCTAGCAGCTGATCTGATGATCCTGATGAATTAAAAAAACAAACACTGCTACTGTGTTTTTTAGCTTTTAGGCACAATAGATGGTTGTCGAGAAAACCATTATATCCCAGAGATTATACTGAGTTGCTCTGGAAGTTAGATGGGATTTTAATACGTTTTTCACTAGTTTTTAGAAAGGAATTTTCTAATTGATGATGTACTTTGCTCGTGTTCACACTGTAGAGGAATTAAACCTTGCCTGAAAGAATGAATGCAATAATACTAAAGAACATGGGCTATTGGTACACCCATGTGGATAATATTGGTATTTCAATAGCAAAAAAAATACTTTTTTTTTTTTTTTTTTTTTCCTCTAGCCGATGAGGCATTCTTTCACAGGTGGGAAACAAAAATAGCCACCTTTAACCAAAACCTCAAATTTAAAAGCACTTAAAACAATTGTCTTGTATTTCATGTTTTTTCTTCTTAATTTCTTAATTGTTGATAAAATAACCAACCAAAATAAAAGGGACTGTAGAATAAGTACTGTTTTACAAAGTATTTTATGTGTATAGATCAATGAGCTGCTGATACCTTCTTCCTACAGATAGTTGGTATCAGGAGAGGTGGGGTCATAATGTATCTGAGTTCCGGCAACGTTTTGACTCTGACCTGACAAGTGGCGAGGGACCGAAGAGGCTCCGCAATCTTTACTTCCTTTACCTGATGGAGCTACGAGCGCTGGCTAAAGTTTTGCCGTTCTTCCAGCAGCAATCGGTCAAGCTATACACAGGACAGCCACAGGAGGACCGCAAACAGAAAAAGCTGCTGTTGCAAATTCTGCAACAAGCCGGGTCAGTCTGGGACACAGTCGTGGTATTCCTGCTGCTCTCTCACATTAAAGCCAATACTGAACTTTGATTTTTCAATACATGGGTCAGTGAAACATCCCATGTCCCTTTTGATAATGATTGATGAAGAAAAAACAACATGACATTCAGATGAGAGTTTACAATATAGTATCACATTTGCTCAGACATGAACAGTCATAGATATGCATGCGACAAAAGTTGGAACAAATTTATAGTTGGATAAAAGTATTTAAGAACAAATCCAAAAAAACTAATTAGGTTCAAAATATTTAAGGTAACCTTGACAGTGACATTGTATGGATTTTAAATTTGGGGAGGCACACAATAGAGAGACATTATTTTCAGTTAAACATAAATGGTTTGAGTATAAAAACAACACCCTCTTCCTGTTCATTTTATTGTCTAAAGAAACATAGACTTGCTTTTTTTGATATTTTTCTTCTAATGAACAGAAAAATAAATCACAATTGTGGCAGATATTTATCCCCTCTTAATTTTCTATGAAATGTATTACATTTTATTTGTTTTAATTATTCATTTTTAAATCCACTTTGCTCATTAAATAATTTAGTAAGCCTATTTCTAATATGCAAGTAGAAGAAGTACTAATTGGATAGTGTATTTGGTGATAAGCCCATGAGGCTGGCTATATGAATGAATTCCAGTATTTTCTTGTGCTGCTGTCATGTTTACTGTGCTACCATGTGTTGTTTCACTCTAGATCTTTCCCTCTGCACTTTAATGAGACCACACTGTTTGCTGGGGATGAAAAGGAGTCAGCCAAACTGAAGGTCAGCAATCATTTTAAACTCTGCTGAACCAGACACATTTTTTAATACATTTTTTTGTTAACTGTTGTTTGTTACATGAACGTAATAATTTTTTGGACAAATTGAATGTGACACTTGACCTTGACCTCAAAATAGACATTTTTCCAGTTCTTGCTCTCATCATGAAATAAACTTAGAATATATTTCCTAATATCAGATAATTCATTTGTATAATAACTTTCTGCTCCCAAATATAAACAAAGTCTCCAAAATTCCAGTATCAGTCACAGCTTTAAATTCAGTTCGAGTCGGCTGACATTGTAGGTCATTCTGTCGATAAATGCACTATATCACAGATTAATATGGATTAAGTAAGGGGTAAGCCAAGATGATAAATAAACCCTGTCCTTTCAATTGATTTTGTGTGTGTGTGTGGGGGTGTGTGTCTGTGTATGTGTGTGCGTGTGTGTCTGCGTGCGCACGCACGCGTGCGTGTGTGTGTGTGCATGCGCACGCGCGCGCGCGTGTGTGTGTGTGTGTGTGTGCGCGTGTGCGTGTGTGTGGTGTTTTAATGACAGGAGGACATCAGGCTGGCCTTCCTTAATATCTCTAGAATCATGGACTGTGTTGGCTGCTTCAAATGTCGACTATGGGGAAAACTGCAGGTGAGTGGGGCCTCGGTGCCTGAAACAAGACCCTTTGCTGTAAGATACTTGTTGATTTTTACTTGGAGGCTTTGCAAATAAATACTTCCCTGCTGTGCTGGATTGTGATGTCCCATTTGTTCCCTCCCCTCATCAGACTCAGGGATTAGGTACAGCACTGAAGGTCCTGTTTTCAGAGCAGCAGATTGAAGCTTTACCCACGTCTGACACCCAGCGACCCAGATTCCAGCTCAGCCGGCAGGAGATAGTCTCCCTCTTTAATGCCTTTGGAAGGTGAGAGTCTGAAACGTGCCGTCAGTGGAACATCTTTTTATTTCAATTTTAAGTGAAAATCAAGATATCTACTTACCAAGGAGAGAACAGGAAGGCGAGGTTTAGAAGTTACTGGAGAAGTTACTGAAAAAAATGCCTAAAACAACAAAACTGCCTAAAATGGGAATGGAACCACAAATGTATCAACTGAAGGTTGATACATTTATGAATGCCAACATGGCATTTTGCTATGATATGAAAATAATATTACACATATGAAATATATATATATATATATGGACACATATGTTTTTATGTATTTGTTTGTCATAATGCTCCGCTCAAGCAGCAGCAAATATCTCTTATGTATAGGTTATTATCACAATAGCTGTGTCGTTACCCTTTTGCAAGAACTTTTTGAAAACCAAAAATGTCGTATTTAGATAATGAATATTTTGCCGAGTGTATAAATATTGATTTTCTTTTATTCAGTCGTAAAAAATGTTTGCATGCCTTGAGAGATAACTGCCCTTTTCCTGAAATGTCTCTCAGGATTTCAACCAGTATCAGAGAGCTGCAGACCTTCAGGTTGCTGTTAACTGAGGAGCACTGACAATTCATCTGTCCAAAAGCTGTCTTCAGCTGAAGCCACATTTTGTCTTCAAACATGGACCTTAATGGCAGCTCAGCTACATGTTTCACAACCAACTGAGGCATCTGCTCATCTTTCATCTATGCTTAGCTTTCACAAAGAAATAGAAGTAAGATAAGATAAGATAATATTTTATTGATCCTCATAGGGGAAATTCGGGTGTTGCAGCAGCAACATTAAGATAAGATAGAGGGAAAAAGAGAAAAAAACAAACAAACAAAAACTAATTGTCTTTAATCACAATAAAGCCTAACATGTCAGCTCTGGCAATGTGATATCCTTTTGGCAGATGTTAGGTGTTTGTTCTATGAACTTGCAATTTCTGCTATGTGGAATGACTGTACTCAGCTGGGATATTATTCTCAGAAACAGTGGCTTAAGATAAAAGTAATAAGTGAAATGCATGTCTGCTTGAACTGATTTAACAGATTAGTGCACAAGGGCTGTTTGTGTGTTTAAAACAGATTTTTAGATATTGCTGGATCAAATTGTGAGTATAACTAAAGCAAGAAAAACCAAAAATCATGCAGGTGCAATATGTTCGCAGGAACATTTTCAATTAGAAACTCCATAGAGTTTGGTATACAAGTTTTTTTGACATGTGTTTCTATGTATTGATTTTGAAAGCATTTTTTAATGACCATCATTGTGTGACTGTCATGGTGTGTTTGTGAGTCAACAACATAATAGCAGAGTGCACTGGGTTAGTGGTGCCTTCATGTACACCTCGGAAACCTTATGGTTCAGGTTAAGTGTGATGACTGTGTTTTAACCACTGGTGTAAATATTTTTGTGGCCTGCTGATGAATTTCAATGTCAAAACTTGCTTATCTGAAATTAATAAAGATTATATGTTTTTAAATTGTGTATAGTAATAGCGATTAATGAAAGCAATTGTCATTGCCTGTGATGACACCATTTCTACATATTTGCTATTTCACCCTTGCAGGACCAGAGCAAATAATTGAATCTTCTAGAAATTGAGACCATAGTAAATTTACTGAGCCCATAGTACATATAAAAAAGGAAGTAATATGTTCAATTATTACTTGCGAAAATATATAAATAGACAAAAAAATGCAAACAAATAGAGGGACATTTCATGCACTTAATGACAGTGCAAACATGGGGGTTGGCTTTTAAACAAGTAAGTACTATTCCTATACACAGCCACCACTGACAATATTCAGGGGCTCACTGAACTTGATATGACAAAAGTCAAATATACTGTATAATTTGCTGCAGTAAATTGGAATAATGCCAATGGGAAAAAATTATGAAAATTGAAAAGCTAAATCATCCGAAGAATTTAAAAATAACTTACGTCACTAGCAGTATTATCATCCTAAAATTTAGGAAGGATTTTACTGGAAAAATAGCAAAGTTGAGTTTAAACTTGACCAGGAAACGCTAAATATATTGAACTTTTTTTACCTAGTCTAATTCTAAATCACACATTGTAATCATGTTTTTGACATTTTGTCTTTATTCACACAAAAAAAAAAAAAACTTAAATCATTTCTATTACTCTACAGTTTTATTAATCTATATTTCCGCTTTGATCCTAAACAGTTCACACAGTATCCAAACCAAGGTTGAGTTACAGTAAATTCACTGGGTAAACAGAAGCGTTTGAATCAGAATCGCCGATTTCCCCACGGTCCCGGAAGGCAGCATAGAGCCGCGGCATAGACAGCGAAGGGTTAAGCGATGTAATAGGATGAATGGATATTGTGGTGAAGAGCGTCTGATTACACAGAGACGAAAAGGCAGTGGACGGGAATGCAACTATTCTTTTGTTGCTAAAACTGCATTCATTCTTAAGCGAAACAGTTAGTTTTCGACCGACCTTGCAGGACTACAGCATTACTCCCCACCCCCCACGGAGACGAGCCCATGATTATGTTGTTGTAGGGGGCCGAGACGTCTGGCGGTGTGGATGGCTTAGGAGCGCCGAGCGAGGAGTAAACTTGGGAGGATGTCGCAGTTAGTAAAGGCGTAAAGGAGGACCGCTGCGTCTCTGTGAACGTAAATCTGTCAGACTGAAAGAAGACGTGCCATCGCAGGATTGTACTTTGGTGTGCTCCTTCAGTTCGGAGCTCAACAGGTAACTGCTTCTCTTGTGTATGGCGACGCGAACACTCGGATAGCAACTGACTATATGTGCTTCTTAACATCATTCGTCCCTTCATTTTCACACCGTGGGGCCGAATTGTTCTGTATATTTATTATCAAAGTGTGATGCTTACGAGTACCTATCAAATTTAATACTAGACCGTTGTCCGTAGCTTGTTCAATAAATGTTGTGGAATGCTCCCAAAGGTTTAACGTCAACGTGAAGAGAGCGGCGTGTTCAGTTCAGGTGTGTCTGATAATAATGTTGTACGACTGCACTCAATGATATTCGTAAGACAGATGGATTTTAAAAGAAACAACTATATCCCCTTTTTCTCAAACCTGCATGAAGTGTGATTGGGAGTGTGAACATAGATCTTATCATGCTGTGTGATATTTTGCCGTCCAGAGGCGGACACTGGCAGTATATCAACAGGCCTTGAAATGTTTGGTCTGGAAACACAGGTGTCGCTAATGTACCCCCCCCCCCCGTAGCTAGCTTAACTATAGCATTGGCTCAGGCACTGGCTGCCATTAAAACCCTCCGATCCGAGACAGACACCGAAATACTGACATTTGTTTATTTTTTTTTATTTTGCTGCTTAAAATTCGAGCTGTAAGCTGTATTAATTCCATTCTGATTAACAGGGGGTGAAAAAATCCCAATGTTAATGTGCGCATAGCTGACTGCTTTCGAATTTTCCTTTTTTTCTTGGAATTGTCAACGTCTCATTGAGTCCCTGTCAAGTTATGTGGGAAATGACACCAAATAATGTAACGTTCAACTGCAACTACAAACAAATAACTCGGGTGTGAAGCCTCCTCATTTCCAGTACATCTGTTGTGGCAAAACAAATATTACTTTTTAAATATACCAAAGCTTTATTCCGTCCCCCAAGAAAAATTGTCCAAAGTTTCCAAAAAAAATGGTGTTCAAAATGTTACCCTTCAAAACTGTGACAACATTTTAGAAAAGTTGTGAACTTCAATGAAAATCTGATCCATGTATGAAACTTAAGAGCTAGCCATTGAAGCCGTGCACGCATTTTCACTTCATTGCTTGTGAAACCTTGTTAAAGCTGTGTTCAAATGCTTCCACCAGCAATAAAATGCAATAAAAACAGTCCAGGATCCTACTTTTCAATGCAGGTATTGTGGATGTATCTCAAAAACCGGGCTACTGAATCTTGGGGTTTTGATGCTTTTCCTCAATACCACCAAATCCTCTTGCAATCCCCAAAGTTAAATGTCATGCGTGTACCTTTTCATGCTTACAGTGAGTGTGAGTGGACTAAAAGTAATCAAGGATGCGGCTCTGTGCCAAATCATTTGCAGCCACTAAAGGTTTCATCAGACAGGACCCCTGTGAGGCTGAGCCAGTGGTGTGTAGTCAAATAGGAATCCACATGAGGTGAAATTGAGAAGCTCTGATAAGCAGCAGTGTTATAGCTGGATCCATAGGGAGGAATGAACAACCCTCCCCCAGCCTCTGGCTCCAAATCCTGCTAAACAAGTGGAATTTCTTGGAAACATGAAATATGTCAATGTACAATGTTAACTCCCGCCCAGTCTGTCAACTCAGCTTCTTCTTTGCCCACTCCTGCCTGTGTGGCCTATTTTTTTCAATTAAAATTGTTGTTTCAGAGATGGAATGTAAGGTGGATTTTGTAAACACTTCGTGGTTAAATGGACCAAAACTATTCTATCTTGAGAATCTATCTTGCTTTTTTTTTTGTTTTTGTTTTTTTTTTATTTCTAGTGATTTATTGTTTCTTTTTACTTTTTTTTTTCCATCTGCAGCCAAATTAAAGTCATCGTTATATAAACACTACATATCAAATTGCAATTGTTTTTCAAATGTTGGAAATTCCATAAATTAGTTAGAAAGATTTGTCCTTGAGAAATGGGCAGAAATGATTTTTTTCCTGAGAATCAGCAATTATCTTGAAAAAAAGGTGCTGTCAGGAAAAGAGGTGAAAATTTGTGAGATCATACAGCTTAATAAATTATTTTCATTGCTCTTAACATGACTAAATTAATAGATATTGACAAAATGGATCAATAAGAAATTAGACTCAATTTATAAATGTTTATCTTACATGGAGCCTCCGTCACACTATATGGTCATTTGAAAATGGAAGTCTATGTTCTGTAATATTGAATTCTTTTCCAGTATTGCCAAGCCCTTCAAATTTTATTGGCATGTTTCAGAAGCAATACTTAACTGATATATTTAAAAGACAATACATCAAGAAGCAGATATTTTACAGACTTTATAATATCCTGAAACACTAAATCAAAGTTTCCAGAAATGAATTTGATATTCAATGAATTTTTGTTTCAAAATTTCTTTCAGGGTTATTAGCTAACGCAGTGTTCTTTCAAGGCTGATAAATACTGTGTTTTGTGTCATTCGTGAGGTAACTGAACAGCTGGGGAAGCAGTTTCACGGTTAATTTTTGACCGTCCTGCAGGAGATGGGCAACAAATTATGCCAGCTAGGGTGGTCTGGACAAGCATCCCTCTGCCAGGGTCCAGAGCTGCCTGTAAGGCTGGTGTGGATGCGGTTTTGGCCAAACATGGCCTCACAGGTGTGGTGCTCAGAGAACAGCTGTGTGAGTTTTGGAAAATGGCTGACTTTTCTCTTTTCTCCCACTCAGCTTGCTGGCCTATATGTAACATGCTTTCATTTTCTCCTACATTTGCATCTGTCAAACTGTCACATGCTTTCTTGACAGTTTGACTCAGAGCTTTGGGCACTTCTCAGAAGTCAGATCATAGAGTCTGAATTTGGTGTGCTGTTTTGATGTTGTGATGTTGCAAAATGTTCTGCATTTTAAAAATTGGCTACTATTGGTGTTTTTTCATAGAGGTACAAGAAATATATGATAATAAAAACTATATCAACCTTATCCCTGTGACATGTAATATTTAATATTATTTATTTATTTATTTATTATTAATATTACTGCAGTTGAGTACCTTAAATTCCCTTATTACAGGATAGGTTGAAAAGACAATATATGAATGAATGTTTTTCATTTTGTTTTTATTTAATTGTGTCCTACTTTTATTTCTTACTGTTTCTACAGTGCTTTGATAGAAAGTGCTTAATAGAAATATGTATTATTGAATTAAAATTGATAAAAAAAAAATGAGTCACCACTTAGTTATCTGAATCAGAAATAGTGGATGAAAGTAACTCAATTTAAAAAAAAAAAAAAAAAGTTGGCAAGAAATGACCTTAATCAGCAGAGCAACTTATAATAAGAGGAACTTATAATAAATAATACGGCCTTGATATCATAAGTATCTGCTTACTGATCATCATGTTTGAAATTGAAAAATAAAAATCCAGTCTTCATTTCGCACTGAATCCCTACAACTTTTGCGATCAATGTGAATGCACCGATCAAACTTCTGTGTTTGTAACCAAACTCTTTTCCCCTTGGTTTCAATGCAACATCAGAGCTGTGACAATTAATACACTTAAATAATTTGATTGTAAGATGGGATGATTGACCAAATGGCAGAGAGTTGTTTTCCACTTCTATTCTTATTTAAATGTAAATTGTATTGTGTGTTTAACATTTTTTGAAGAATAAAGAGGAAGTTTCCATCTCTTTAAAGGTAAATCATCATCAATTGCTTCCTGCCACAAATCCCTACTGTATGCAGGATATTAGATAAATTCTAGGAATGAGCATTACTCAATTCAAATATATCCTACATATCTACTCTCAGCCTCAAAGAAAACTTTGTGAAGTCCCATCATCATCCTTTCATGTCACTTTCAATGTAATAAGTCTTGTTCTTTACCATTTTTAGGTATTACTTTTAATGCATGATTCACACAATTCATTGCATTCCTCTATCAGTTTGAAATATCAGTGGACATATAATGTAGAGTGGAGGAGAGTTGACTTCATTGACTGTCCCTGGAATATATTTCTTTTTGAAATGTAGCTTCTGGTCCAACATTTGACATTCGACTAACAAATTATTTACATGAGAGGAACTTTAAATGCCACATTGTGTGACTGGCCACTTCGTTTGTATTGGACTTAAACTGACATCCCAACCTACATTTAACATAATATCAATGTCTCAACAAGGTCACTATTGTAATGGCAGCCCGGAATGTAACTAAGATTTTCTTTTAATGGATTACATTGTGATATGTGCTATACAGCCTGAATATTTTCTTACTATTGAATGTGTTTATCTTAATAGTAAAATAAAACATTTGTAGTGAATAGGATGCTGCCCTCTTAAACTTGGCACTCCCTTCCCAACTTATTGTCAGGGCAGGTAATTTTAAAGGTGTGTGCTAACTGCCCTGACCCTCTCTCAGAATCCATTTCATTAGACCGCCTTTCCAGGCCCCATGTGTGGCATTTCACTGCGACCCCCAGAATGTGCCACCTCCCAGGCAGTACTGAGCCTTATACCAGGCAGCTTGACCAGCTTGGCCTGGATGTGTCTGAAACGGGATCTAACTGCATGGTGCTGCTGCTGCTGCTGCTGCCGCTGCCACTCTGCTCTATTACTAACCTGTGTTTACCCTTGGCTTGTCAACCCCTGTGCTGCCTCTATCTGTCCCTCTGTCTCTCAGGCCAGCAGAGACAAAGGCTGTCTTCCTTTTGGACATCTGTCCATCCTTTTTCATCTCAATTAAGGTAAGTTTTGCAGCATCACTAAGCTTTCACTTTGTTGTGTTGTTTATGCTTTATTCATGCATTCCATCCTCATCATTTCTGAGGCACGTATGGAAGAACTTGTGTGGTGTAACTGCTTTACTATAAGTTAAAAAGATTTCTAAAATTGTATTTGTGTGAGCTCTTGTTAGATTGTTATTGTAAAATCCATGATGGTTCAGCATAGGGTACATCATTGGGAGAAAGAAAAAAACATAAACAGATAATGTTAGAGAATGTTTAACCTGGGTGGGTAACAATGTCATAAATGTAATTGGTATATCAACATTGGTTATCATAAACTTCAAAAATTTGAGTTTTATTAGTTTTTTAAAGAGTTAGCTTGGCATTCATTACATTTTCTCGGTATTGCATTTCCAGTATTACAGCAAAAAACAATGACTCGTGTTTTGACGCCACTATATTTTGGCAGCTTGACTCAGGACAATGTGATTCTGCTATGTTTGAAGGTATTTGATGAATGCCCCCAACATCAGTCTTGTCTTCCTTTTGTTCTGACTGCTATTTCCTTGATGAAGTGATATTTTGGTTGTGAGAAATTGGTGAGGGCCAACATAAAACCTATCAAAGAGTCATTGTCCTGTAGATATTTATTCATAAGATAAGTTGCGAAAACAAAAATATCATCTGCATTAATGTATTGACAGTAAACTGCACCTGTAAAATATTTTCCTCCAAGAAATTCCTACAATCGGAGGGATAACACTGATCTCTTCCTAAATTATTGAAAAGATCAATTAGTTAGCATTGAAAAGTAGTCATCATGTCAAGCACGTGTGTTTTAAAAGTCTTTAGAATGTTTTCAGTGATATATTAAAAGCCGTAAAAGATGTGTATCAGGGTGTATGTGACAATGTACATTGGCTTCTTTCATGACTTCAAGCTTATGACATTGCAATAAGATGCCTGTTGAGATAGGCCAGCCTAACGCTATATTATGCAGAGGGGCAATTAGAGACTTCAATATGAAAATTATTAATTCTAAAATCAAGTATTTCAAGGAAATCAAGTATCCAGCCATCCTGGTATCTCGAGCTTTATAGTTATTTTAGGTAGACTTGAATCGTACTTCTTGTACTTTAATTGAATCAGAATTGTCAATTTTATTGGCAAAAACCAGGAGTACGATTAATCTCAACCTCCTTTTGCAACTCTAGGCTACCGCTCAAATGTGAATTCATCATATGAATTCAAATAACAAAAAAATTAGCAACGGGTTCACAGCAATATAGTATTAGCCCTGGATGATCAGCTGTACATATGTCTGTCCATACTAACTAGCTAGAGTGAGAATCAAGTTCTCTTTATGTTTTTATGAAACTATGCTACATTTTGGGCTGTAACCTCGAAATATGACTCACAATGAACTTTTGTTATCTACCAACCTCATCGTGGATGTTTCTCACCAATACAGTTAATAGACAAAAAGACATGCCCTAGCTGTGGCCAGTGGCCTTTCACATTGGAGTGGGATTATAGCTCTCATGGTAACCAAAATGGAGTTTATTTTTTGTCAATGGCATTCATTTAAGAAATCATGGTTGTGAACGTAGTTATCATCTCTCTCTCTCTCTCTCTCTCTCTCTCTCTTTTCCTCTTTAAACAGTAAGCCTGTCATTTCAGACAGACAAACCATGGCTATGGTGTACACAGCTGCTTTGCAGGCTTTGATACTCAGCCAGCTGTTGGCAGAGTAATTGAAGCTGGTACATAAATATCCCAAAGTTCCTCTCTTCATACATGTTTGGAAGTCTGTACCTTTAAAATCCTTTCAAAGGTGCTGGAATTCATATGTAGCAAAGGAGCTTAAGGCTAAGGCTCCACATGTTCGCAGTGTAGAGGCATATAGTTATTCAGCTGGAAGGACACTTTGCTGTACATTAATCAGATTATTTACTGCCAGTTTTCCAGTGGAGCTTATGAGGTAGGGGCCTGCCATTCTGTTTGTGACTCCCTTCTCCTTCTCATCCATGCTGCAGCTGTTCTCCCCCCTCCACCCTCTCGGCATGACCCACTTTGTTATAAACCAACAACCAGAATTTCCCTGTGTGTCACCACTTCATTAGGTGTGAAGTAGATGCAGCTGTCCAGATTTTGTATTTAGTGACGTGATTGACAGATTCTGGACATTTAAAGAAAAAAATCAGTCTTCTTTTTAAGGGTGATAATTATCCACACAGCAACTGTAAATTGAATACAACAGGACTATATCAACATTTTCTTACCATCAGTCATGTTGTAGAAATACTACAATATTTACTGGAATACTAATTTTGCGATTAGGGTCAAAGAATTTGTTTGTGCTGGACCATGACTTCTTTAAAACAATATACAATTGTGCAAATGTTTCAACAATCCATAAGCTTAAAATATGGAATGTAATTTTATTTTTTTTCATTTATGTATTTATTTTATTTCAACGTAATTGTAATACAACTGTTGAGGTAGTTTGCTTTTAATTTCGGTTGTGATGGCAAAGTCGTGGAGGAGTTCAAACTTTAATGCACACCAACAAACAATGAACCCACACAGAACATTCGGGATCGCCAATGTATACCTGATTTGACCACGCCCCCCAGCCCTTAGTCCCGGGGTGAGAGGTCACACCCCTGTGTCCTCCACACAGTCCCCCCGAACACCCAGAAGGGACTCTTGGCAACAACTAGTCCCTCAAAGGAGGCCTGATAAACATGCCAAAACAGCTGCGGCTGCCTTCAGTCATGACGTCAGGAGACAAAGGACACTGGACCTGCGGAGGTGATGCTGGAGTCCTTGATGGAGGTAGACCACGGCGAGGAACCAGGAAAGGAGAAACAACTTCCCCTGCCATCCTGTGTGCTGGCTTCAACCGATCCAGCGCGACCCGCTCCTTACGGCCGCCCATGTCCAAAAGGAAACTCTCAACACCACCTCCAGTACCCGGAGGAAAATGGCCGAAATGGTTGACCCACATAGAAAGTAAAGCCCGAGACAAGTCCGCGGCTGTCATGGACGACAGCAGGACCACTTCCGGCCACCTGGTGGTCCTATCGACCATGGTGGGGAGGTGTGTAAAGCCCTGCAAAGGAGGCGGGGGGCCCTCCAGGGCGACATGGACGTGGTCGAAACGCCGAGCTGGGATCGGAAACGGCTCGAGGGCTGCCCTAACGTACAGGTGAACCTTAGCGTTCTGGCACGCCACGCAAGCGGCCGCCCACTCCTAGACATCTCTACGAACGCCTGGCCAGACAAACTTCGCACACACCAGTTTCACCAAAGCTCGCCCCCCCGGGTGCGAGAACGAGTGCACCGAGTCGAAAACCCGACAATGCCAAGCCACCAGAACCACTGGGCGGGGGCCGTCCGGTAGAGATGTCACAGAGGAGGGCAGGGCTACCGTTCTGCACAGCCGTATCCTCCAGCCTGAGGTCAGTGTGTGAGGACTTCACGGCAAGGACATCTGTGTCTCTGGGCTGGTCCGTGGCCAAAGCCGAGAAATCAATCCTGACATACACAGGACACACAAGAACCTGCGACAGTCAATCTGCAACCGAATTGGCTCTCCCAGCCACATGCCTAATGTCCATGGTAATTTCCGAAACGTCCGCGAGGTGCCGCTGCGGGCAAAGGACCACCTGTGGCATGGCGAAAGTCAACAACTCGTGGTCCACATACACCGTGAAAGACCGGCCTTCCAGCAGAAAACTGAAATGCCTCGTCGCCAGATGCAGGGCCAACAACTCCCTGTCAAAAACGCTGTATTTGCTTTCACTATCCCGCAATTTTTGCCTAAAGAACGCAAGGGGCTGCCATGGGCCCACCACCTGCTGCTCAATCACAGCCCCAATGACAACATCAGACGCATCGGCTGTCAACGCAATGGGAGCTATGGGGGAGAAGGGTCACGTTAGCTAAGGGGCGCTTAGTCCCGTCTGCAGAGTGAACTCGTTCTGGAGTCCAGACAACTGCATCCTTCGCCCGTCTGGACCGCAAAGCCCCGTAAAGCGACTGGAGTAGATGGGCAGTGTGTGGGAGGAACGGATTATAAAAATTCACTATGCCCAAGAACTTCTGCAACACCCTGAACGATACCGGATGAGGGAAATCAGCCACCACCTGCACCTTAGAAGGCAACAGAACCACACCTTGCGGGGAAATGCGGTTCCCAAGAAATTAATCACCGACAGACCAAACTGGCACTTAGCTGAGTTGAGAATTGAGGCCATGCTTGTCGAAACGCCGGAAATCCTGTGTCAGGTGCTCCAGGTGCACCTCAGCAGACGGGCCGCCCGCCCCTAGAACAGACATAACAAATGGGTTTATCACCGTGGTCTTGGGCACGTCCTCCGCGCACAGTTACCTGGTGATAACCGCGCACCAGGTCCACCTTAGAATAGATGGTGCCATCCGACAGCCGCATGGAGAAATCGTGGATGTGGGGGGATGGAGTTACGGTCGTTCGCAGTCATGGTATCCAACCGGCAAAAATCACTGCACAGACGCCCATACCCCTCGGCCTTGGAGGGGTATGGGCAGAAGTGGGGAGGCCCAAGGGCTGTTAGACTGCCTCACGATCCCCAGATGCTCCATGGAGGCGAACTCCTCCCTCGCTGTTGCCAGTTTGGCCGCGCCCAGGCATCTCGCTCGCGCAAAAACAGGATGTCCTTCCGTGGGGATGAAGTGCTCCACACCATGTCTCACGGACACACATCCCCCGCAACCAAAAAATTGGCGAGCATTCGCGGCCCAGCCTCCCTCATCTCGCACGGATATTTGGCAAATGACACTGCGTTGATAAGACGGCGTTTCGCTATGTCCACTAACAGGCCGTTAGCGCAAATTATCCATCATATTTTTTTAAGATTTAACATCTTTCAATGATACCAGTGTTTTTATATAAGTTTGGCACTAAAATGTAGAATTTTTGTGTTTTATTTTGTCCCCCTCATCACAATGGTCTGCAAGATGGAATGCTTTAAGCAGCCACATCAGCTCTCAAGCAACTTGAAAAATAGGAGTATATACTGTTGTTTAGCTGCTTTCTACAGTCAGTGTAGTTGCATTTAGTGCATCACAATCCTCAGTGCAAGCATACACCACATCCTTGATCTTAGGCCTTGGTGTTTTGTCCATGGGGTGCACCAGTTTTTGTCTCAAGGTGTTTTGGGGTTTGAAATGTACCGGTATTTGGTGTTTGTTGAACACCCATCGGAGTTTCTCTGAAATGCCAGCAACAAACGGTAGGACAATGTTCTTACGTTTGTTGTTGTCTTCCTCCTGTTCTATGTTCCTGCGTCTGATGGTTTTTGATTTGGCGAAGGCCCAATTAGGGTAGCCACAGGATCTCAGGGCTTTCCTAATGTGTCGTGGCTCGGTCTTGCTGCCTTCGGCGGTTGAAGGGATGTTGTTGGGCCTGTGGTGTAGAGTTCTGAGTATTTTGTTTTTCTTTGTCACTCCTTAGGTGGACCTTTCACTTCATATTTGATCTATTAATATTCAAAAACAATCCAGCCCCTACCACAACTGTAATTCTAGAAATTAACTAACTATAACCCTAACCTTGTCTTCTCCCATCACTTTTCACATTTCATTCCTCCACTCCCATGAATTTCCCCGTTGCTTCCCCTGTCTGTAGGGCAGTTACTCTATTCCTCCCATCTGCACTCTTGAAACAATCCTCCTTGTCTTCTCCTGCTGAGGCCTCACGTTCAATGGTATCGTGTAGCTTTTGGACTTCGAATGTTCTAAAACTTAGAACATTCTGAATGTTCACAGTGATTTCCTAGTAGCTTTTTCTCAAAGGTGGTTTATAACAAAGGTTATGATGTAAATATCCAGCCTATTGAAAAATGTTTTTAGACTTTTTCCTTATTTTAATCCACAGAGGCATATGCAATTTGTATTTATGCAACAGTTGGGTGACAGGTAGTGATTTTTTTTTCCCTTTTCACTTTGTATACAAACGTCTTATGATTTTTATCAAGTTTAACTAAAAAAGATGAATGCTCGTTTAATTATATGGTCTTCCCTACTTTTGCACAAGTATGTTTGTGGATTCTCTTCAATATGTATCCAGATGTTGCTGGCATGAGTTGCCTCTTCATCAGTACAAGAATTGCACTACATGGTCATGACCCTAGCATTGTATTAATATACAGTAGCTTCAGGTTGTACTTCATGCTTGGTCTAAAAAGTGTAAAATTATGTAAAAAAATTAAGCCTTGTATCATTGAGTCCTGCTCGTTTTCTACCTTGCCTTTCATCAGGGAAACAGGCAGTGGATATAATTCTGAATCTGAATCTCCTGTTTTGACAAAAGGCCATTGTCACTTTCTCGAGAAAATCATTGTAAATACATTTACTGTTTAGCATGGGTAGCGTCGTGTACATTTCAGATCACCTTCATTTGCAGAATGTTTCCTTCAAAATGACCAGGGATGGCTCATTATTGTAAAAATAAATTGAAAGGTTAGCTCAATTATGCCATGTCATATACCTTTTCCTTCGAACTATATTATACATTTACATAGAATTGCTTCCCTATCCTACTAGTCACACCCAGTTTACTGTGCTCAGTAACGGACATATGTACCTAAGCAGATGTCTCATTTTAAATGTATATAGAGAAAAAAAAAACACTTCTGATGTTTTTGTACAAATTTTTCCAAACTACCAATTCCATTATAATGTCAGTACTCTCCCTTTATGTTTGCACGCACACACACACACACACACACACACACACACACACACACACACACACACACACACACAAAAGCCCTGATTTCCTGAAAGCTTTT
>CAAKHD010003610.1:167460-189960 GCA_901007705.1 Fistularia tabacaria
TTTTTCCTATCCACACTGCTCACGTATAAAAAAAAAAAAAAAAAAAAAAGAGGGGGGGGGGGGGGGGGCTCCCTTTGCTGACACTTATCAAGAGAAGCAATAACTTTAAGTAATGAAAATAACAGCGTTTCAAAATGCCAGACGATCTCCTCTCCAAACCCAAATATCCTTAGTGAAAACTGATTCGACTGGAGGGAAAATAAAGATTTGCCTGTGGGAAAGTAAGGACTCATGTTCAATGGAGACTTAAGGTTTTAGTTGAGGAATGTTTTGCATTTGACGCAAATATTCAACAAAGACAGAACAGAGCCGGTCCATGAGCAAGCTCTGATGTTGGCACTGTGCAGGTCGGCTGGTTACAGGCCGAGGACGGGGGGAGGACACGGATGGGGGGGAGGGGTGGGGATTTAGTCCGTTCTGAGACATCAGAAGGCTAGTCCTCTACCGATCCTTCAGTTCTCGTGTCACGCGTTTAGTGATCCGCCCACACAGCAGCCCCACCAGGAACAGGACACACACACTCAGTGCAATCATGAGCAGGATGTAGTTCTTTGAGGGTGAAGTCATCACCTGAACAGCCAGGTCTGAGAAGCCCTCTGCAGGTGCCACCTACAGGACAGAATGTTAAGTTGTCGTCAGGCCTTTGGATTGGTAGTACTGTCAAACAAATTGTTCCACTGTCACATATGTTAAACTAACTGAATGAAACAAACCTCAAACCTATACAGCATAAAGAGGCAGGATGAAATTTCTTATTGAATTATAAGAAAATTATGAGAAGCTCTAATTAGCATGTTGCTTTTATAGTGTAAATCTGCAACACAGCAAGTCAAAGGACATGTCATAACCATTTAAAGCCAATACGTAAACAAGTTAATTGTAGGTTTCAGAGAAGCTGCAAATGAATTCCATCCTGAAATCCAGAAACTTAAATATCATAGAATAAAAATTAGGATGTCTAGATCCTGAGGGAGGAGCCCAGTGTTTACCTTGGCAGCATAGCTCCACATGTCAATGCGGTCTTGGAGTCTTTTCTTACACTCAGGCTGCAGACGGACTCTTTTGTCCTGTAACGCCTCCATCAGGCATGACATCTCTACATGGGGGAGGGAAAAATATATTACAGCACTAATGGAGCATAGGTTATAATAATATAACATTTGCAATTACACACGTCTTCCTCTGCCGGGTGTGATGGCAGCACAGTGGTGTTTGAGGTCTAGAGCGCAGGCAGTGTGGAGGACAGGATCTACAAAGATGTCTGCTTTACTCTCCTTCAATATGTTCAGGACCTCCTGCATTCAGAGAAAACAAAGGGTCAAGTAAAACAAGCTTCTTCCCACATCAGGGACCAAATGGGGGAAATTAACAGCCACACTGAACCAAGAATAGACTTGATACACCAAACATATGTCTACGGTATTTAATATTTTAAAGTCTAAAGAAATAGCAATAAGCAATAAGATATGAAATAAAGTCAGCGCAGTAAGATCAGATTTTGGACAGAATGCATTGCAAAGTCTTTTTTCCTAAACCTGCCCATTTTGACAGTGCAGTTGTGGATATATAGTACAATCTGCTTGGAAAAAAGTATTGAAGGGGGTTTATTATTTCTTTTAATAGCTACAATTTACTTTTTAGAACTAATTCAGTTTTTGGTGCCACTGATGAGTTTTAAGCATCAGGATTCTAAACAACAGCTGCTCATTAAAGGTCAGTAATCACAAATTTTGATACTTAGAACGAGAGACCAGAATAATCCTCTGTGTCTTATGGCGTGGAGAATGATTATACACTTGCTAAGAAGTGTGTTTTCATGTGTCAAAACTTTTGTTTAGCCAATAAGAAGTCTGGCTGAAATTAATTTACATTTGCAGTTTACTCCAATAATATGCAAAGTACAAAACTACTGCAATGTAAGAAATTTAATAAACATGAAAATTCAGATTTTAAAATGCAAAGTAGTTATTGGTGAGTATTTATAGTTGTAAGTAATAATACCTTTTTGCAGGCCTCCTGTTTGATCTTCAGCAGGTTTACTTTAAGACACTCCTCAACTTGGCCAGTCTGCTCCTGAGCTGCTGCCTCTTCTGCACACAGCCTGGAGATCTAGAGAGAAACCAGAGTCGCGCTCAGGTCAGGAGCAATGAGGACACAGAAATAATGATGACAGGGCAGGTTCGAGGAGAGTTGTCATTGGCGCGCGCGCGCGCGCGCGCGTGTGTGTGTGTGTGTGTGTGTGTGTGTGTGTGTGTGTGTGTGTGTGTGTGTGTGTGTGTGTGCGCCACTGTACTTCGTCTGAGCAGTGCATCTGTAGCTGTGGGTCAAGTCTGTAGTCGAGGGCCGACTCCTGGAGAATCATTCTGATCTGGTCTTCACAGTCCGAGGACAGTCTCTGAACCACACACCGGCCATGAGACACAGGGCTCAACAAGTTAATTGTGACCATCAGAGTAGAATGGGGAGTTTAAAAGTTAAAATGTTTTTGGACAGTGGCATCAATTTGTGGATTATTTTTGATTGAAAATTGTGATATATGATATATCATTTTGATGTACTTTTCCTATGCAACTCAAGGCATTTTTCATTCTCTAGTCATCCTTTTTTTCTGGTTATTCTATTATTAGTCAGTATGGACTGACCTGGTCTGCATATTTCAGTTTGAGGCAGGCAATAACTTGGCCTTCCAACTCGCTGTCCTCACTGGCCTTACTCAGGACGGCCTGGCAGAACTTTGGGATGTCGGCACGGCAAGCTTTTCTTAACACTGGATTCAACCTGTAATCTGATGATTGAGCAGTGTTGAAATTGGCATTAACGAAATTCAATTCATATTTGTACTCATATGCAAAGTAGTATTGTTAGTGTGTGTAAATACCTGTGTTCTGTGTAATTTGTCTCTTGGTGATCATTTGTTTGCACTTGGGATCCATCAGCTCGCTGTTCTTGTTCTGTTTGAGGCACTGTAGGACATTTCTGGTGTCTGATTCTGTGCAGAAACGCTATAGAACACAGTGGATGTCAGTCAGAGACATCTGCCCTTCTTCATTGTAGATTTCCCCCTGTCCCTGCCTCCTCCTCAACCTTACCTTGATCATCTGTTTGCAGACTCTCATGAGTTGGTAGTCAAGCTCGGGGTCGGTCATCTCCACCTCCTGCAGCCTGAAGATGCGCTGGTGGCAGCGCTGGCTGAGCTGTTTCTTTTGCTCCTTCAGGCACTCGATCATCTAAGGATATGAAGGAGATGAGGAGATGTGAGAAAGACCAAAAACATAAGAAGAACCAAAAGAGAAGAGGTAGATCCAGGAAAAATTAAGACCGGGAAAAGAGGCTGAAATGTGAGTCACTTGGAAGAAAACTCCTCACCTGAGCGTTACCGAAGGCCACGTTGGGACACAGACGGCTGATGTCCGACTTACAGGGGTCGTAAAGCTCTGGCTCTAATCGGATGTCCTCAGACTGCAAACAGAATAGACTTTATTGAGTATAACAAAGTTCAATGGAGAAATGCATGTCTTTCTCAGTGGACTATTTTTTGGACTTTGGAATGGACACAACCTATAACATATTTATTTCTAATTGCAGTATCAAATATCCTTACAATAATGTCAGTGAGTTTCATATGAGAACAGACAGGACAAAACGTTCTTTTTTCACCACTGGAGCTTCTGGAGCGCATCGAAAAGACCAGGGCAAAATGCAAGTTCTTAAGAGACTTAGGGCTGAGCACCATTCAAAAAATGTAGATAGTAATCTGAGCATTAATAATTTGAATTTGAAGCCATTTTCAGGGGGATGTTGTTTTTTTTTTCCTCTAATTCAAATTTGCACCAGCTTGATCTTACAGGTACAATAAAAATAGATGTACAAGGGCATGTGTCAGGTACCATCTCTAGCTCCTCCACACGCAGCTGTTTACGACACTTCATGGAGACGCGCTGATCCCTGGCCTCCTGCAGCGTGTCATTCCTCACAGTCGTGCTTAGGCAGATCACCACATCCACCCTGAGAGTCAGAGCGGTCCATTGTGTCAAATGAGATCAAAACGATCCAGGTAATACTTTACAGTTATGAAGAGAAATCCAGACTGAGGGGCAGCTTTAACAAGCATTCAAAATGTTTGAGATTCTTTTTTATCTCTAGAAAGAAAGCAAGAGATTATTCTGCTCTTCAAAATTTGGAATGAAACTCACTTCTTTTTGATGTTTGGACACAAGCGGAGGACGTCCTCCTTGCAGGCCATTTTGAATTTATAGGAGAACCGGAAATCCTTCATCTGGATCTTTACATTGAAAAGAGAGAGATTTATAGTTGAAAAAGAGACAAGATCACATGCATTTACATTTCAAATGACCGTCAAAGTCTGTTGCCCTTGACTTTCTGATGTATATAGTAACCAATCACTGAAGGATATTGTTGGAACGGACCAATTGGAAGTGTGTGACACCGACGGAACACTTGTCGTTCATCTCTTTCTGATGTTTGTTCTGAACCAAGCACTCCATCAGATCACCCGTATCGATCTGGTTGTCAGCAACGTCCTGCATGTAAGAACCACACAAATAAACACTTCAACATTATTTGCACATTTAATGTATAAAATCTATACAGTATATACATATTACGTATGTCACATATCATTAACGTATCATTTATGACATTAAATAGAACATTCTAAAACATGATATTTTGCATTTAGAAATCTGGCTCAGAATTTTTGTGATTCATTTTTTCCACCCAATTTGGAAAACTGGATGTTTTGGCCTGAGGGTGGCTCCAAAAGCATGTTTATGCATGCCAGATTGTCAAAAATAGTACATTCAATCTCTGGGGGGCAGTTCTACGCCGTAAATATGGAAAAACCCAGAGTCAACACTTCGCAGGGTCTCACTTAATGCAGCAGTTTTTGGTGTTAATTATTGTGTGACACACAGAGGATGTTCTCACATGGCAGTGGGACTGGATGAGGGGCTCGCAGGCTCTGATGAGGAGAGCGTCGATCTGGATGTCCTGGACAGTGACACAGAAACAGTATTATAACTATCAGTGTTATTATTTTCTCTTTTTGTTAAATTTGTGACCTCTTACCTCAGACTCCAACTCTGTCAGGTTTCCCACAACATCTCTACAGGCAGACACCAGGTCCTCTAAATGCTCCTGCAGGCACTCCAGCTCCTACATATGCACACAGATACACAAATGTTTCCATCACTCCAGAAGTTATTGAAACCTTTCCCTAACCAGCGTGTCTCCAAGGATAAATATACATTCAAGATGAAACAATGTCCAAACCATTTTAAACTATGAGATGACATCCTTTTACTCTCACCTGTCCAGCATCGGTTTTCTCACTGCACCACTTGCCAAGGTCTGTCATGCAGCGCTTCTGCAGCTCAGGATCCAGCTTTACATCCAGTGCCCGCTGGTGGAGAATCCTCTGAACCTCCACCTTACAGTCCCGGGATAACTGCAATCACACACCCACAGGTGTTTGAACAATAGCAGTTAACCACCACTTTTACAACGCAAGCAGAAAAAACAGGACTGCAGAGTTGGACTTTTTACAAAAATACAAAACATATAACTTGTGATACCATACTCCCTCAGTCAGTTATTGATTTGATTGTAGTTAGTGCAAAAGCGAAGTTTTACATGTTCAATATTATTATCTGTATTGTACTGTTTTTTTTTTATTTCTTGTATATCTAGTATTAAAAATATTAAATACACCTCTTCTTTTCTTTTTGTCTTAAGTTTTTTTCAAAAATCAAAGAAAATCTTCTTCTTCTTTTCCTTTCGGCTTTTCCCTTTCAGGGGTCACTACAGTGAATCAATCTTCTCCATCTAACCCCATTCTCTGTATCCTCCTCTCACACCAAGTAACTTAATACCCTCTCTCGCTACGTCCATAAAGCTTCTCTTTGGTCTTCCTCTTGACCTCCTGTCTGGCATCTCCAATTCCAGCATCCATCTACCAATATATTTACTATGCCTCTGCTGCACATGACCGAACCATCTCAGTCTGGCTTCTCTGGCCTTCTCCCCAAAACATCTAACATGTGATGTCCCTCTGATGGACTCATTCCTGATCCTATCCATCCTTGTCACTCCCAAAGAGAACCTCAACATCTTCATCTCTGCAACCTCCATCTCTGCCTCGTCTTTTCGTCATTGTCACTGTTGCTAGACCACACAGCATCGCTGCACATTCCTTTCATTCTTGCATGATTGTCTTCTATTGCATACTAATTACAAATAATGAATACTAGTAAATGTTTTTCATTCTGGGTCTTTGGGAAAATATTGTTTGTAATTTTGACAAATCTTAATTTAAATGGATGATTTGCACTCACTTTTTAATTGAATAACACCTTCATTATTTTATTTTATTTGAATTTGTACCACCAAGTCCAAAATTTACTGTTTAGAAGCTTGTTATCAGTGATTTTGGTACTTCCTTGAACTTTCTTGGAGGGCTACAATTTGCCCTGAAAATGTGTAAATAATAACATCCCACTAAGGATTCAATTTAGTACTCACAATTTCTTCCAGTTCAAAATTTAAGCTTATATATTACTAAAAATTACTTTTTTGATTCATCACATTCCAAGCCATAAACACAAATTGAAAATCATTGGCTCTAAAATCCAAGCACAAAGTAATCCATTTGTTCCATTTGACCAGGATGCCATAAATCACATCTTTAATTGTCCCCCTCCACCAGGATAAACAGTGAACAGTTGACCGGAACCATTGGTCACTTACCAACTCTTCATCCTGTTAAAACATGACAGAGTTCCGGGTTCTCATGTCAGGAAAATAATGCAAACACCAGTTAAAAAAAATACCTTTGGCTATTGACATGGGAAACACAAAGATGAGATCTCATCATACCCGGCGTCCCTGATCCTCGGTGCGGTAGGCGTGGCGGTAGAGGCAGGAGAAGACAGCACCCGGTGGCATCAGTTCGCTAGTCTCATTCCAGCCATGTGTGTGGCAGAGACGTGTGGCGTCACCTTGGCACTTCTTATACAGGATGGGATCAAGTCTGGCAGACAAACACACAAATGTATCAGACGGGATTCTGACAATGTCACAAATGTGTTGCGTTTTCATATAATGTACAATGTTCTCACAGTCATGTGCAACATTACTCTTTACTAATTTTGGAGCTATCAGAAGAGCTGGCAGAAGAATTTCCTTCGGGATCAATAAGGTTTTATCTTCAATTCATTTTTGACTTCTTGTACAAATAACTCTTTTAAAGACCCTCTTAGCATAGGCAGGTTTGACTTCTGCAATCCGACTGGAGATAAACATACATGATAAAATATTGGATTTAAGTTGTTCGTTACTCGTGGATGTCATTCCAGGTAAAAGGCTGCAGAACAACTATTTGTGGTGGGTTACAACACACTCCCTCTGCTTTCCTTTTTGCAATGCATGGCCTTGGCAGAACAACACTGAGCAGACCGATTAAGATAAGTTATACCGTTAAAAAAAGGGGGCGCTTCTTCTACTCAGTTTGGATACAAGATGTCTGACACTGAACACAATATGACTTTGCAAAATATGCTTAAGACCATTTTTAAAATAGGGTTGATAGAAAACCAACAGCACTGTTCATATCACTGTGAAGACCTTGCCCCTATTCATGGTGATAATTTGCTCTTGGCTTCATCAAGTCAAATATAATGTGAAATATGTAAACAGTGAGCTTCACCTCTTATCTGGTAATCGTTAAAACATATTCAACATCAGCGTTTGGTTCATCGGGAAACCTTAAATGCCACATGTAAAAAAAAAAATGTTTTATTAACCTGATTACAGTTAAGGCATACTTTCTTGTGATGAGAAACATCAGAGACTCAACAGCTGCTCCGTTATATTCACATTTTTTGCTCATTTTTACTTTTTGGTTACAGCCTTCGTGCTTGCTGGTATCCCAAGCATCTCATTGTTTGAATCTCTTTTCTCAAGGAAAATGCTCCAAAAAGGCAACTTAACACACAATCTACTGATGGATGCAGTTAGGAATTGGTGGAAATTGTTTTGAAACCAAAAAAAAATCCCCATTCTGTATGTCTATCTGAAGTTGTTAAGGAAACAAAATGTGAGTTATAAAGTCTGAATATTGGGCAAAGATTTTACTTGTTGACAGAAACAGGCCAAGATGTACTTGATAATACTCTGCAGCTGCTTAATAATTCATTAAACAAGTTCAACATCTATATTGCAGTGAAAATGTGATTACTTAGTTGTGCCGCTCCCAAGAGACCAGGATATACGTGCTGATTTAGAGACATTTTGTGATTTATCTAGGATTGTAGACTAGCTTTAATTCTAAGCGAGAAGAGTTATAAACCTGTGATTCAAGCTGGAACAAAAAAAAAAAAATCCTAATTTAATTCATTTTATCTCGCGTTGATTCATCTCGCAGCTCAAATCTATTCACAGGTCATTAATACTGTTAATCCCCTGGAATTGGATGTAAACAAACGCTCAGTGTTTTCCATCCATGGAGAGTTGATTCATATAAACAACCTTTTCAGACATGTCAAGTGTCAAATTAAAACCAGAAAACATAACCAAAGTAAATCAGAGCTCAAACTTACTTCCAGTCTCTGGATATAAAATACTGCAGCTCCAACAGCCGCTGTTCACAGTCCTCCACCATCTTCTCTGTGTAGAGATGCTCCATCAGGCACGACAGGATCCTAAACCACACACACAGTTTGGCTGTTGGCGGTATGTACACAACATGTAGAAACCTATTACAGCTTTTCCTGTCGATGTGATACTCTGTTAAAGTCAGATCTGCTGTGTTGAGTGTATGTGAACTCACATGGGGTCTCCATTGCGGATGTGTTTGCAGGCAGTCTGGATGACGGACTCACAGGCCTCGTTCAGCGCTCTGTCTATCCGGTAGTCAGCTCCGGGATCTGCTGACTGGATCAGGGTCTGGAGCTTTTTGGGGACACATTACCTATCAGGCATGTTAACGCATTAAAAGTTCTTTTGACTTCCCATCAAGAGGAAACACACATAAGGACTACACTAATTCAAACATCGAGGTAACAGGACTAACAGCGCTCTGACACACGCTGTCCACTGTGGTGCTGCGGTCACCACGTCCAATTCTCATCAGGCAGTGCAGTGTGCGTCCTTTGCGGTGGAGGCCTGAGCAGTGAGCCTCTATCTCAGTCCGGCAGTGCAGTACTATCTCAGGGCTCAAGGAGAAATCCTCCATCAGCATCCGCCGGTAGTCCAGCATCTCACCCTGACACTCCCCACTGACCGGACGACCTGTACAACATCAAGATGTTACTTACATCATATTCGATTATAATTACAAATAGCATTTATTCAAAGGCTGAAGCCAGTGCTTCTTTCAAAAGCAGCCCCAGCCTCAAATGGCAAACTGTCAAATGTTTTCATACCCAGCGGTTTTCAAACCAAGAAGCCCAATATTTGTTCTCTACCATATTTTACTTTTTAGCCACTTATTGTTAATATATTCTACAGCTATTTGCTAAATGAACATGTATGCCAGGGGAATTTTTCTAATGTGAGAGATCCTCTATTTCCCAAGATCAGATGCTTGTTGAGGCTTCCAACAAAGAAGTCCCAAATTATATGAATGCTTTGTTGGCAAAGTATTTCCTCTGAACATGCTTATTAATTAATGCTTTCAATACGTATTAAGCATTCACAGGGTCGCTTTTAGAATTTACCGTACAGTACTCTACTTTTCAGCTTTATGGTTTACATTGTCACATATTCGAATTGTGACTCATTGTGACCATTCATTAACACAAACATTGATATAACAGCATTTTTACAACCATTATTTCCAGTATCAGTATATCAGTATGGTTATGTAGTTTATGCTCCTCTATGGCAATAAAGAGAAAATTGCATTATGTGAAGTATGCAGGGTTACATTCTGCTGAGTCTTAGAACTACTGTGTGACTGAGATACGGCTTATTGAAAAAAGAAACAGTTTAGGCAGTAAATCGCACCCCGGTGCATGGCAGCCTCAAGACAGAGCAGCAGGTATGAGAGGCGGGCCTCGCGTGCTCGAGGCAGGTTGGTGTCCAGGCTGCAACGCTGCTTCCTCAGGTCAAGCTTACAGGCTTTAGCTAAGGAGTAACTGACCTTGTAGTCTTGAGAGATCAGTTTTTGACGTGTGGTCAGAGCATCCCTGCACTTTGGGGAGAAGGGAAGAACAATTAGTGCAAATAGTGGAGAAAGGATGCAAAGAAAAACGTATTCTTTCCTTTTGGCTGCCCCCTTAAGGGATCGCCCCAGCCAATCAACCTTCATCCATCAATCCATCCATTATCTACTGCTTTTTCTCCTGCACTTAGGTCTCAGGGATGCCTAACATTGGCCAAAGAGGTGGGGTACACCCTGGACCAGTCGCCTGTCAATCGCAGTCAACCTCCTCTATCTCACCCTACCCTAACACACAATCCAAGATGGCCACATGTCCTTTCGTCTGTTCATTGATTTTCTGTTTTTAACTATTGTGATGGATTTTTTGTGCCTTCCTCCTTGGAGAAGGTTCTCATGATGCAGTTTGCTAATTTACTTTAACTGCTTCTTCAAGCTTTTGGGACTGTTTCCATTTGTCTTGTAAAGTTTCTGCCTACTACTGTGTGGAGTTTGGTCAGCTCCATCTGTTCCAAGGCCTGGACTCATGTCTTCCGCGGCAAATTAGAGACTTGGGAACTAAGGCTTGGTGCTGGGACCCATTTTATTTTTAATCTACATACATAATCCTTGTAATAACTTTTCAAATACATTGTGTCATTTTTATGCAGGTGACATTATTTATTGCTGTTGAATCTCATTCATTCAGACTTTTGAGTTTTTACAAGCTGCTTTTAATATTATCTAGTCTTGTTTATTTGCTATAAAATTGGTTTTTGACACGGATAAAACCAAGCCCATGGTTTTCCCTCATACAAAGGTGCTACCGCAGAACTTTGCAAGTATTATAGCATCTGAAGGAAAATGTATAGAGCAGGTTCTAAATGAAAAATTTAGGCTTGTAATTGGGATTTTATCCTAGATCAGGAGCTCAGGGTTCATTTTTTTCTTTTCCACGGGTACGAACGGAATTGGGAAAAAGAGCTTTCAGCTTTGTTGCGACTTCAGCACGAAACATGCTGATTTGAAACTCTGGGGTTATTCCACTTGGAGATTCCCGCTCCGTTCTTAGGGGCAGACAGCATGAGATCTTTGAACAGTGCCTGTGTTTTTGTATTCTTAAATTATGGTGTTATTGTTGAGTTACAACCACTGCATGTTTTTTTATAAACAGGGCCGTCACTTCTAAAAAACTACATTCTTAGGTCATGTGTTGCTGACCTCTTGGCCAGGTCAACCGTCCCAAAGAGATCCTGATACCAAGTCATAACTCCAAAAAAGAGGAGAATCAGCCAGATGTGTGGGTGGACCTACCTTTTCTGACATTGCCTCTTCAAACTTGTGGTTGAACAGACACTTGTAAACTTTCCCCTCTCCAGCCTGAGTCTGCCGGGCACAGACAATTTTAGATTTTAGGGATCTCGTCTGGCATTTCTACTTGCCTCAGAAACTTGTATCTAAAATATATTCAGTTTTATAAGTTTGAATCAGCGCTATATTGCAATTGTCAATTTGCACCAATGAGCGGTTGAACACATAGATCAAAGAGAATTCAGGATACACAGTACTTGCATCCATTCAGAGTTATTTACATTCTGACAGAATCTCTCCCGGTCATCTCGGCAGGAGAAGTAGAGATGTCGGTCTAGGTGGAAGTCATCAGATGACAGCTCCGCCACCCGTAAGATCGCCCTCTGACACTCCTCTTTGATTGGATGGAGCCGGTCCTGTTGCTCCGCCTCCTTGACCAAGGCCTTCTCCAGACAAGCAATTACTTCTCCTTGGGAATGAATGTCCTGATGTGGGAAGGCAGGTGAGATAAAATGAGCTCTGGAACAGGCTCCTGGGCAGAACAAATAGCTGAAAAACTTCAGCAGGTGTTTATATGTCACTATGTAGGGTGTAAGCCAAGGATCAAAGAGAAGGTGGTCCAAACAAGAACACTGGAGATTCCTAGGAAGTAAGCCAAGGCTGCCTGCACTTTGTCCCAGTTTCAAACATCCCCTCCAAAACAACTTACACAGAATAAGAAAGGAATTTGCTGATAGATAAAACCAACCACAAGGTCTTTCTTCACTGTATTGTCCTTTCCATTCTCTTTGAATACAGCTGCTATCACACCCGTGTTATCTGTTTACTTCTTAACAAGTATTGTGCACACAGGGAAACTCCCTGTTTTCTGTCCTCCTGTCTCGTCTCACAAAGCATTGTCGGACTCATAAAGTTTGGAGTCATCTCACTGATTCTAGTCAATTCTTGTCACGGTCTCTCTCAGTGTAATCCCGCACTAGTCATGTCAAATCTCATTTCATCAGTTTGTCAAGCCTAAATTTGTTCCATTAGGTCTAGTCTGATCCAGTATCATCTTGTTAGGTGAGTGTGTGAGTAAAAGTGGCAGTTTATTATTACAGGTCAGTAGACTAGACAGCCACAATATTAATTCAGTCCCATGAGGAATCATCTCATTCTGTCAACATTACATGACTGCATAGTAAACATGGACATGTAAATGTGTATGCATATATGTGTATGTGTATATTGTGTACATGTGTATATATATCATATGTAGGTATAGGTATGTGTGTGTATATATACATGTAAATGTGTGTGTGGGAATGTATGGTGACATATGTGCATAGGTGTTTGCACTGATATGTGTGTGTAAATATCTTTCCTGTTTTTTTTCTTTTTGTTTGTATTTTTTTGTTTTCTTTTTCCTCTAATGTTGCTGCTGCAACACCCGAATTTCCCCTATGGGGATCAATAAAGTATTATCTTATCTTATCTTATCTTATCTTATCTTATCTTATCTTATCTTATCTTATCTTATCTTATCTTATCTTATCTTATCTTATCTAATCTTAAAGTTCACTCCTTTGCATGACTCATTCTTTGAGCCACACAAAAGAGCTTGGCCACCATAAATCCTCATTACAAGATGGTTATACTGTACAAAAATCCTAACTTTGCGCTCCAAAATCTTTTTGCCATTTAAACACTTTTTATTGTCAGCGTTTCAACTGTCGTCAGCATACCCAAACATATGCTGCTTCAATCATTTTAATGGGTCTCTTAGCCAGTGTGATCATCAGCAGATGGAATTTGCTGAGGTGTCACAGACATACAGTAGGTCAGCTGACCCTGATCCTGGCTTGCAAAGGCTTCCCATTGACATGATGGACTCTTTCAGTCATAGTTGGACAGTTGGAGAGTGCGTTAAATTTGAATTTTTCTTCGCTACATTAACTTAAAAGCAACCCAGTAATGTTTCTGTCTGCCATTTTGTTTCAGATTCTGAAGCATGAGGACGCAAATGCAAACAGGCACAGACAGAAGACATTACAGCATACATTCGATTTACTGGTCTTATCAATCTGTATTATTAGATCATCACTAAGCAAAATTATGATACACACAGACACACACACACTTTTTACCTTGTGTCCTGTGTTGATGCTACCACAGCGCAGGATGTTAATGTCTTCTTTGCATTTGTCCATGAAGCCGCAGATCAAACGGTAATCACTGAAGATAATACTGGTCATCTTGGTGATGTATTGGTTACATTGGTATTCACTGATGTTGCCACGGTGATCCACCAGGCAGGATACCAGGTAACCCCTTCCCCGTTCCTCTTCGTTACACTCTTTTATCTATTGGTGATGAAACATCAGCAAACAGACAAACTGAAGACTCTGATATTATAGATTATGCTGATTCAATAGCAGATAAGTCATTCATGCTAATATTGATCATCAACAATTAAATATTTTAAACAGACTTATTTTCCATGAGAAGCTCTTCAGAACCTTATTTTGTAATCTAAGTAGCAAATGATTGGTTTAGTGCTCACTGATATGGCCAGTAAATCAGTTTATGTAAGAAAAATCTTTTGTGTGTGTTTTTAATTTTGCTTCTTTATAATCCATGTACTTGTCTGAAAAGCGAGGAGCTTAGCAACAGAAAATAAGGGGGATGGTGGAAGGGTGCTTTATACCCTGGTACACATCTTTTACTTTTACTATCTAAAATATCTGTAACACATTTGTCACGTTTACTCCTTCTCTCAGTTACATATTATATGAATATGTTTGATGTTAAATGGGTAATTATCAATGGCTCGCGGCACAACAGAATCAAATCTAATCATTCCGCATTGCGATATATATCATATGAAAATCCAGATATAGATCCATGAGCAAAACTTAAAAATAAAATAAACTAACAAACAGCATATGCATTTGCCGGGATACAGGTCTGTATATTGGCCTAGACGTGCGTCTGTTCCTTGCTGCACTTCATGATAATGTTATAGTGTTTAGTGAATGTGTCATGTAGAATAACAGCTCAGTATAAATCAAATGGATTAAAAAACAGACTTCAGGGTGGCACTGACCTCGGTGATGGTGGTCTTGCAGACCTCCATGGCCACAGACTCAAACTTCGGGTCTGTGGTCAGATTGAGTTTATAGTTCCAAAGGAGCTTGTAGAAAAAAAGGGGAGGACACTTTTAATGAATGCATTGTGTAATGAAAATGCAGATGTTTCACAAGGAATTGAGGGGATCTTTATAAACTGAACTAAAACATGACATTTTCCGCTTCACATCCTGATATTAATCCAGTGCTGTCAAAGACATACACCGCTTACGTGATGTCTATTGAAAACCCAAACTGTTCACTGCTTTAGAGCCATGTAAAGACAAAACGTAAGTGTTGTTGTCACCTTTTTACCAGACCTTCGATTCCACACTGAGATGTTACATCTGCATTTATAATAACAGCAATAAACTTTGCTGGCCCACTTTTCGACATGACTATGAAAAGCATCGAGCTTCCTTGGAGTAACGTGAAAGCAGTGACACACCCTCCTCTATGGGTCACTGTGACTAAGATCAGGTGTTTGCACTTCAAGTTTTCATAAAATGCTGAGCGGGGAAGAGTGGCTGGAAAATGATTCTATTTAATGTAGTACCATGAAACTGAAGAAGGAATGGGATGAGTTAAGAGTGTGTTTCACGCCTGGAGTAAAATATAACGGGGCCTGACTATTACTGAGGACACAAAAGCCATATATAGTATATTATCTGCAAACAGGTATTTAAACTAAATAGTTGATCACACATATCTGCATATGAAATTAGGTAATCTAATTTTCCTTCGTAACACATGATGCCAAAATTTGACGACTTTAAGTAAGGCTGTAATACTGGATCCTGAATTCATTATACCATATTTTCCCCTCAGCTAAACACTATAAGTTATCTAAAAATTATTGGAAATTCTAATGAGTTAATCGGCAATTAGCAATATTTAAATCTTGGAAAATATCAACAAAAGCTCAGATCAACAATGATGTGAGATAAACTGAAAAAAAAGAGCCAAATAGGCTGCCAAAAGGCTTGTAAATGAATTGACAGTAGTCCTTAAACCAGTCAATTAAGCTTTCTTTAATTGCAAGATTAAAATTTCAAATGCTTCTTTCAGCCCCCATTTGACTTTATTCTCCCTGCACTCTTTATTTGTGTATTTGTCTTTTCTTGCCAGTGAGGCCCCAGCTGCGGATACCATCTACTGACAGGCAGAGAACAAGAGAACAAAGCAAAAGCAGCTCTATGTGCGCGTGTGCGTGCGTGCGTGCAAGACATGTTAATCATGTAAATTTTTCTCAATGGTTTCCCCCGTTGTAATTAGAATCTTCCAAGTGCTTCATTACCCCTGTGCCATCATAAATCTATCAGCCTTGGGTTGCCAAACCCGGAATCTGTGCAATCACGAAGGCGAGCTGTAAGAAGTTCCTCATGGTAAAGAGGGATTCACCACGTTGGGTGTTGGAGGATGGTTTTTGAAATTCATTCCAAACCATACACCATCAGCTGAAATCCCAGTCAACCTTTCAATATCATGTATGTGATTCTGATTTAATGGACCGCACGGAAAATTATTTTTACTCAAGACATGCTGTCCCCGAACAAATAAATGTAGCGATGTGGTCATCCATTTGTTTCAATTTAAAAAAAAAATACATTTCAGTGACAAGAACTTGTCTGCATGATAAATCTCTTATGAGAGATTGTTTGCAGAGATTGTTTTCTTCCTCCGCCCTCTAATGCGAGTCAAAATCCTTCACATCTTTGCAATATGTAGGAGCTAAGCCCCGCCACACCTGGCTGCTTGAGGCCCAAAACAACCATTAGTGGATCCTGGCTGCCCTTGTCTGAAGCAATAAGTTACCTAAAAAAAGCAAAGTATGGCCTTCACAACTTAAATCAGTATGGATTTAACTAGACTTGTAGAAAAAAACAAAACAAAGTCAAATCGATCTGATTTCCCAATTAAATTAAGAACAGACTTAGGACAAACATTCCTCTGGAAACAGTAGACCAAACTGGATAAACCACAAGTGAAGGATCATTTCTCAAAGCACAGTGACTTGACCGATGACAGCAGAGGCTAAGCTGTTACCACACCCCATCTGGCAAACACAGCTCTGTTCAAAGTGAAAGCATAATTTGTATTTTAGTTGATTGTACAAAGTGAAGAAATGGCCCAGGCTTTTTAATCCACTTTGGCAATTAAAGCTGTCTGTTTACAAAACCAGCCACAGCAGCATCGAGGACTCTTGATTCTCAGTATATTTAAGCCAGTGCTCATATAAAAACAGCCTCGCCCGAGACGACAGCACACGATGAGTTCAGTGTTTTGGAGTCCAGTTGAAATCGTAATGGAAGGGAAGGGGGATCACGCAGATCTGTGGAGTGTCATGCATCTCTTGGCCAAGCAGGAAATTACCCACACATTTGCCAGATATCTTTTCAAAAACATCATCATAGTCAAAGATTAAACACTGGTGTTATTTAAGATACAAAATTAAATGTAAAAAATCCTCAAAAAAACACTATAAATCGGGAAAACAAACATTACGCACCAGTCAGGCAGGAGTTATCTCAAACCTGTGTGTACAGTTAAACCATTCCCAGGGACAATAAAGTTATGACATGAGGCAACTTTATTTTGAACCATAAGATCTTCAGAGGCTAAGTCTATACTCACTAAAAATAAATGCCCTGTTTGTGTAAAAGCAGAATCCTTCTTTACATTTATATACAGGTTGCAAATAAATTAGTTTAAAAGCAGACGCTTGACAACAAACCCATGAAATTGTAAGTGTGGTTTAATGCTTAATCATAACCAAATAAAATGACTAACTTTGCTCTTCCATATCGTGTGTGTGTCGGCGAGTGTGTAAAAAAATACTCACATGGTTGCAGTCAGGAGAGATGTCTGTTTCCTGCAAAGACAGTGGTCAAACACACACACACAATTAAAAACACAAAATTAATTACATGTAAGCAAATAAATCCCCGATCACGAAGTTTATATCTGTACAACACTGACTTTGTAAGAGCAACATCTAGTAACTGTAAATGAAGTGAAAATGCACCCACTTGCAAAATTGGTCAGAAACTTAGTCAACAGAATCCTAAACACTCGCTCCCTTGTTTTAATGTGGGTTGCATTGTCTGTGTCAGTATTCTCCCTTCCAGCGGTTGATTTTAAGAGTGACAACAACTGACATGTAGAGTGGGGTTGATAAATAACTTAAGTGTCTCTAAAATGTCTGTGGCCATGTGAACGTCATTTGAAATGGAAGTGGCGTTGGCTCAGGTGAAACGGTACATTTTAGGCTTGCCCGCAAATGTAACATCTGTCTGACCTGAGATTTACAGCCAGTGCAAATGCTACTCGGATGTCAATGATAGCAGAAACATATTTGATCAAAAAAGCGATAATTGGGGCATTAAAAAAGGAGTTTTAATGATTTTCATATTTTTAATTCATTTTTCTGACAATAGCAATCCACCTCATAAATGTAAGATGTGAAAAGACTTTCCTAAATTAGTTATTCCCTAATTGTAGCAGTATGAGTTGTCCAGGTGAAGTGTCGCATTTAGATGGCGCCCTATGATCATTAGCAGATGATAAATTAAATCACAGCAAAGTGAAGGAAAACATGAAAGCGGTGTTGGCAAGTTCTTCATGTGAAACTCTTCACGTCTCTTTGTAGAGAGAGGAGATGAAAGGCCTCTCTACGAACTCCACTCTGCCCACAGGAAGGGAGACAAAAAGACGTCTCCTGCTCGAAACAGCCATTTGTACCGACTGTGCCGGAGACAGAGAAGCCAGGGTAATGAGAAGTCAGACTCTCGGTGGCTGCCGAGATAAAAATGACCAATTAGTGAGACTATGAGTTATTAATCAAAGTGAAGCCGTTCAATTTGGATCAAAGGGCTCTGAAACAAGAGCAGATTTATCAACTCAACTCATCAAGCTGATGTGATAACAGACTAATTGTGTTTGGGGTAGGGGGTGGGGGGGGTAATGGAACAAATCATTGCCAATTTCAGGCTAATATGATACACAGGAGTCTAAAGGTCACAGTATGACTCCTACAAAAGCAATGGTTAGTTCTGTGAAATTTCTTGGTAATTTGGTACTGGAGCTGGTCCACCACCGGTTGCTTTTCATGTTTTGGTTTTGCAATTTTTGAGAGTTCCACTCGATCAATAATTCACCTCGAAGCTCATAGACAGGCAGAGGGGACACAGGAATAAAAAGACTCTGAGACTGTCAGGTACTCAAACGCATCATTGCTGTTGAGCTCTATACGATTATTTCGGCAGTTGTTCGAAGATTGCGGACTGTTACTGTCCAGCCCTTATTCGTTCGATTTTTACATAGTTTAAATGCGTTTATTGTCCCCCCCATGTCAGACATTCACTGTATATGTATTTGCATTATTCTATAAGGCATCGACAAAAGATTTCACGTCGTGCCGTTTCACTGAGGAAGGTTTAGGGAATATGGAATGGCTGCTTGATGTTGGGAGAATGCTGATATTTAGATTAAAAGAGTATTTGTGCAATGAGGCAACATTGTATTGTGAAGATATACAGAAAGAAACAGCGTGTTATTCACATACTGAAAAAATTAACAATTATGATGTTTACACTTGTAGTCTGTTCTAGTCTAACATGATAAGCCTCATTCAGTTCAATCTGTTTGGATCATTTCACTTTCAGCTTACTTTGAGTTTCTTGTGATTACTAGTTCAGCTGCTTTGACATCAACCGAAATGTGTGATATCAGTAAGATTCTACAGAATCGTGTTAGTTTTCCTTTTGAATAAAAAAAAAGATTTAGCTGGCGACACCCGTTTGAGGTCTGATGTTCAAGGACCTGCATTGACAATAATGTCAATGCTGAAATGAAATATTGAGCAGCCCTATAATGTGCAAAAAAGTGATTCTTTCAAAAGCTGAAGGCCCTTCAAATTGAAAGTAGCTCAGACAGTCACACCTTTTGTGTGAGAAGTGTCAGTGCATCGAGGAAGTCAATTAACTTAATTGAGCTGGCTGGGAAATTCTTCACGGTGATTTTTCCTGAACGGCATAAAAGAATATTTTGATTTCTGGAATGGAGAGAGAATGAGTCAGTTTGTTGGTATGTTCAAGCTGCACGCACCAAAAAAACAAGGACACTCTTGACTTCATGGTGAAGTGTTAACAGCAGTTATTAGAGTGATGCAGGTGACAAAGTGTGACTCTCGAGCTGCAGTTTCTGAAATAAAGGATTGTCAGAGGGGAGGATCTTGTTGAAAAGAAGATTAAACAAAGGTGGTTTTAATGTATGTTCACGATCCCAGGAGATGTGCTCACACACACCGACTGGGGTACAGTAAAACATTTACTGCACCGCGGAGGCAAGCACACTGTCATGGTGGTACGTAGTAACAAAAATAATGTATTTTATTCATAGGTGAGACATATTTTCAAAATGAAAAAGATAATCAAAAAGTAAGGGCATTAATAAATCAAGCTAAACAGCTACTGACAAAATAGTAAATGTATGAGTTAGCAATTCATTCAAAGTTGACTTCATTTGACGTGAAGAGCAAAGATGTAATGAAAAAGTCAAATATGAATGTAAGAGAGATGGAGGTTGTGAAGATGTTATGCGCTTTGATGGTAAAGAAAGGAAAGGCAGAAAATGAAAAAGAGGAACTGGAATATTCCTGTACATAAAAAACTTGCAGTTTCTTAAAACAGACAAATAGATGGATGCTTGTGACAGAGCTGAGGAAGAAGGGTTTGCAGTGGTCAATATGGGGTGTGTTGTGCAAACTGTGTGAGCACGATGGTGCTGTTATTTGTAGAAGCTGGCTGATTATGACAAAAGGGCTCCACTTATGTAGCACATCCATCACTTTGTAATTTCAAAGCACTTAATGCTGGATTTCACATACACACATTCACCCATTCGCACACGCACCCACACACCGACGGCACAATGCAAAGCGCTACACGGGTCATCGGGAGCAACTGAGGGTTCAGTGTCTTGCCCAAGGGCACTGCGGGATTCAGACAGGAGGAGCTGGGGATCTCACCACCAACCTTCTGATCAAATGGACCCCTGCTCTATCAACTTAACCACAACTGACCCCATTGGCTTTACATCCACCATTGGATAGCTAACAACAACAATGACTTAAAACCAATGAACATAAAGACTTAAGCTGTTGTTGGTTTCTATCACAAATGGTTGGTAATCTGATGTCCTAACAAAGACATTTTACAGTAAATCAACTGAATATACACAACAAAACAACGCTGGTGTCAAGCTGGGAGTGCATACAAAACAAATTAATCAGAGCTTCCAAATATAAATCTGTGAAATTTTCATATTGACCAAATATACACAAATACCATTGAAACAGCTCACAGATACATGGGGCTCTGATTCTTACTTTCTTGTAATGATCAGCACATGAAATTTGCAGATATCCATAAAGCAGTTTACAATATTATTATGTACTGACTCAGGTGCGTGGTGGAATGGTGGTCCAATTACAGACATTTGTGTTATCGTTCCAAGTATTTCAGTGTTTTGTCTGGAACTAATTACGTCTGTGGTTCATCTCTCTCTTGCAGACCTGTTATTTTCCTAGCTTGTCAGTATGCCGTTATGAAGTGTGTCAGGTGTCATCGAGAGCAACTGTTCTGTCTCTTTCACTTTCAGTGTCTAGAGAGCTGGAAAAGTAGGACGGCTCTGGATTGAGCGGGCAAAAGGCACCGATCGCTGTGTGACTCAACCCTTGAAATAACTGTGACACGTCGATTGAGTGGGGGTTCCTGAGCAATTTGAGGAGACAACATAAAAATACTGGCAATAACAGAAAAGGGCCACTCTCTCCGGCATCAGTGCAAGCTGTCAGACCACAATCGGAAAAACGGCAAAGTGTCAAAGTCCATGAGCGAGGCAGAGTGTGCATCCATAGGCCAGTTTTGTGCTGAACCCAAATTACCTCCCTGCTGAGCAATTAGCCTGTAAGTGTGTGTGTGTTCTGAGACATCTCTCCAGTGTCAGATTTCAGGGATCAGAGCACCGCAAATAAATTCACCACCACATTTCTGTGAGTTTGCACTGCTTTCGGTGGTAACGAGTGTGTGCGTGTGTGCGTATGCACCCCTGCTGGCGCATATGTGTGCGTGTATCTGTAGAGAAGAGGCTGATTTATATGAGCCATTTACCTCTTTAGGAGACCACAGCTGTTATAGAGCTGAAGCGATGTAATTATCTCAGTAAAAAGGGCATTGCTCAGGGCCAGTGAAGGAGCCCTGTGTGTGTGTGTGTGTGTGCATGTGTGTGTGTTTTCAGCTTGGTGGAGAATGGAGGATGGCATCAACATGGCATGGTTCTTGAGAACGGGGGTAAAAGGATGCACCAAGTAAACACCAGCAAAACAGGGTGGAGTGCTTCTTCTAACACTTGTAAATCTTTCCAGTATTAAATGCAAGCTATTACATGTGTAAAATGAGCTTGGCAGTATATTGATGTGTATCTTAAATCACTGTCTAACAGCAACAGATGATCTTTTGTTGAATAATGCCAGACATAATTTTACTGTCTACATGGATCTCTTTAGTGCAGAATGTTTAATATCAGAGTTAACTGTTTTTTTTTGTAATTTGCTTTCAGAACAGAATGATGAGTAACGATGTTTGTCACTGATGTGTGTGTCTGTGTGTGTGTTTATGTTAGACAGGACTGGGTCAAGACACAGTGGAACAATACATCTGCTATTTCCCTCTTTAGAGTCTCAAGAAAAACATGTTGAGTAAAGGTGGCAATATTTCTCCAGATTTTTGGCTGCCTGTTTTGCAGTCATTATATTTTCACAAACAGAAACAAAGAACATACAGGACTTCTGACGTTCACTTTGGGTACATGTAGGCAGCCAGCCTGACAGCTCAGTCGACACTTTTATCACAAAGAGCACCTTAA
>CAAKHD010003610.1:192460-200522 GCA_901007705.1 Fistularia tabacaria
GGTGACAGCTGCTGGAGGCTTTTTGTGTCTCCACCAGTCATACACCCATCCCGCTGTACGTCAGTCACAGCTTTTATTTCAAATGTAACTGATGTCATTACTTTATGAAAGTGCGAAGCAATGCTGTAATCATATTACAATGATCTTGAGCACACCAGTGTAGCCCATCTATGTTCTAGATTTCAGTTCTTGCGTTACTGTTTGCAATGGAAAAAACCCTGTCATCTTTTGCTAAGATCTTTTAATAGCTGTTAGGTAATGCTGTTTCTAATCGTTAAATGCACCTTTTAATGAGCTTTTAAACTATACAATGAATTGTCTTTTTTTTATAGACTGAATGCCGAAACCTCTAATATTGCTCAAGATTTTTTTCTTTTTAAAAATTATATGTTAGCTATGATTATACAGGCAGAGTTTTACAGTAGTCTTGTAAAGTGTTACATGAAACAATATTGTTCATTACAACTGCTGGATGTATTTTCGCTGATCATACTTTTATCATCCTGCCCTATGCATTGCTTTCAGGCAAAGAAATATAGTACCTTTTACTCCATACTTGACAATTACCATTACCACTCGTTGTCATTACCTCTCTGATTTATGAGCTGTTGGCTCATGAACACACAATATGCACTGAATAAAGACATCCATGTTAATGTTGAGATATGACCACACAAGTCAGTGCCCATATTTTATGTAAAAGAAAAAAAAGCAGGAGAGAGCAGATAAGACGATCAGAGCCCTCAGCCCTTCAGACTGCAGCTCAGCTGATCGATGGTGACGCAGAGTAAACAGCACAGCAGAAAACCGTTCACTGTTTGGTAAACTACGATGCTTTGTTGGAACTGTCCTTTCTGGCCAGCCTTATTTTCTCTAAATGTCTGAAGGCCATTTATCATATAATGAGCTACCATTGATGTCACCAAATTAAGTGAATCATAATAGTAAACAGTAGTTTTAACATAATAGTTAATGGTGAAATTGCAAAGTTAAATATTTCTTAAAAGGTTAAGAAGAACAATCTTTCACTCTTTCCCTTTTTGATCCAGCACAATGATCATGACATGGTGGCTTCATTTTTTCAAATCATAGTCCTGTTACTGAATGTTGGACCACAAATTAAATATCTGTGTTGTTACAAACCCAACTTGTAGTGCTGAACTTGGAATCATGAGGCTTACATTTTTAACAAGGAGTGGCATGAAATAAATCAGACTTTTAAATTGACTCTCCAGGGTTGTAGTTCATTAATAATACAAAATCAGTTGTCATACTTTGCTCTACATAACTGACAAGAAAATGTATTGTAAACAAATGGTACTTTTCCCCCAAATTAGACAAAAATTATGCTTCATTGGACTAAAAACAACTGTGTGTATGCGTGTGTGTGCATGCGTGCGCACATATTCGTTTAAGTATGTTGTGTCTGTGTCTATGTGTCTGTGTCTCTTGCTCAATGTTTTTTAATGGCTTTTAGTCAACAATTGAGCTCAATGGAGGAATAAGATAGAGCAGACTTGAGAACAGTCACCAGGTTACATCTAATTAAAGATGAGGTTAAATAGAACAAAATCAGGGGTGAGCCACTGTTGTGGTGTCTCATGCTCGAGGGTGCTTCTAGAAGAATATTCCTAGAACATTTGTTTCTGGCTCAGCTGCTACTGCTGACCCTCCACTAAGGCATTCAGCTTCTAAAGACAACTGGTCCATCTCTCTCTGACACACACGCACACACGCACACACACACACACACACACACACACACACACACACAAACACACAGTCACTCACAAAGATCCATCATCTATAAAGAGGCCAGGAGATATAGGCATTGTCATTCTTCTGTCTCTCTCCTACAGGACACAGTTGGTCAGGATGGAAGAGTAAGTGCTGGCAATTGTGACCTCCCACTTAACACAACTGACATGCTCCAATCATTTCCTTTCTTCACCCTTTTCTTTGAAGCAGAAAGATGTCGTCCAGCAGGAAGAATCAACTTAAGGTACAGTAAGATGGTGTTTATGAAAAAAAATCAGATGTGCGATCAATGCATTGTAATCGCAAGGGGACCTGAGATAACTTCAGAAACACAAAACTCAGAGGCCCTGTAGAAGTCATCCAGAAGAATAGCTGCAGAAAATTTCTTAAATTACCTGTCAATGTACAAGAAATCTCCTGAATTATCAACAAATTACTTGAAAACAGCAATAATTAAATCATTTGCAAGATATTCTCTGTAAACTAAGGGATTTTAAAACACAATCAACAATATCTGTTCCTGTAAAACAATCATGACCTTTACTTTATGATAAATATTGAATATAGATAGAAAAACAAATAATTTGGCCACTGCTGAATGAGTTTGGAGGCCCCTAAGGGTGGGAGGCATCCGGGTATCGGCCTGGTGCTTAATGCATGCTCACAGAATAAGATTTTCACTGCCCTTCTGATGAAAACTGGTCAATGCCTCAATTATTTCAATGACAAAACCAGTTTTAAAACAGTTACATCACAGCAACATTTCAACATTAGAAATTCTGTCCTTCTAACTTTCCTCCAGAAATATGAAAATCTTGAATTTTCCTCCCCCTTCATGTTTTGCTCAAATGTCGGCTATTCCACGCAATACATCACATCAAATTAGTTGCAAAAAACTTAAAATTACTTAATTATTTCAGAAGAATAGATCCAAGCCGGATTTTAATTTGATTTTATTTGCAAGTATCAGACTTTCAAAATCAGTATCAATATATATTGCCAGATATGAGAGATTTTTAGATTATTTCATGTCTAAATATCCGCCTAGCTGCTATATTTAATTCCCAAGCTGTACGTTTGTGATTAATTAAAACATCAAGTGATTTGAGCTTCTCTGATTTCAGTTTTTTTGTCATTTACATTTGATTAAAATTGGGTTTGGGAGTTTTAGACATTACAAAGAAGCATCATTTCAAAACGAACGTCGAAGTTGTATGTGCATTAGATTTAAAAATGAAAAGAAGTCAGAAATCTGATTTAAAAAATTTGGAGTTGTATTAATAGAAAACAATTGACTTATTTTTATGTATGTTCATGTTACTTTTTATGAAACACCTTTCCTTGATCTTTTTCTCTTTAATTTCACGAGTTTCTTGTTGATTTTCAAGAATGCTTTTTATAGTCATTAATATATCTTTTCATCTATTTATTACTTATTTTCAATTATTTTGGATAAATATCAGTTTTATGATAATTCATTTTCATCTAATTGTTGGATTACTTAGCTTTTTTCAATAATCTTCATCCTTTTTAATGATAAGATTACTTCAATAAATTAATGTTTGCCTTCTTTCATGGCTTTCTCACTGTAGTCTGGTGTCATATACAATCTTGACAACTGAAATGTTTGCATGTATGTCCAGCTATTTCCGCTAGGGGAGCTCTAAAGCCCTCTGAAACAAGCTCAAAGTATTCTTTCAGCTGTACTTAGGACTTAAAGAAACATTAAACAGCCACTTGGCATCATCCAGGGTCATATTAGTTGTGTGGAGTTGTAACTGTCTGCTCCTCTGCTCCTTTCCACATTTAGAGCTTGATATTACATATCGGTCAGACCATGTTGGAAGAAGAGGCTCAAGTGGCAGCCAGGGAGAAGAGGAGGTTCATGGAAGAGAACTGCCCCCCCCTCTCCATCTCAGGCTGTATGCAAGACCTACAGGTAATCACCAGCAACGCTGTAAAAATACCATTTTGTGTGTATTTCATCGATGCCATGCTTTTTTTGTTTTGTTTTGTTTTTTCGCAACCATGATGGATGGATGGATGGGTGGAAAATATTGTTGCAGAAGGCCGGTAATATAACAATAACAGTTCACCTTTGGACCTCTTGGATCATTATGCCCAAAACTCAGCCCAAGACCAAAATGTATATATATATATATATATATATATATATATATATTAAAATGTCTAACCAAGCTAACAGAAAATTAAGAGCAACATTATTTTTAAATAAAAAACAAGAAATTGATAGTTCAAATTCTTAAAATTACCCAAATAATTGATTTTTATTTATTGTTGACAAATACTGACATTGCTATACGTAAAGGATTTTCACCAAATTTCTTTTGTCGGCAGGGCATCATTGATTTTGAAACAGGAACCGTTTCATATTTCTCGCAATATTCAACCTCTTCCAAGCGATGGTCATATGAGAGCCAACTGACACTTTTAGTCGCTATTTCTTCACTTAGCTTTGATGGACTGAAAACAACATAGTGTATTTTTTTGGCAAAAAAGTGAAAGATGTTCTTTGTCAATTTTTTTCATGATTCTGGCACACTGCATTGAAGGCTTCTAACATTCCAACCTTGAATGGCAAGAATTATTTATACCATCTGGACAAAAATCGGTCCCCTTTTTAAAGTGTATGATTGACTTTTGAAGCTTGGTCTCAGTAGCACAATCTTTTCAGGTCGCCTGTCCTCTGTTATTGTCCTTTTCAACTTGACAGATTAAGTTGTTCTGTGCTGGTTTACAAGCTTAAAAATTAACCCTTACGGGTATTTTCAAAAAAAGAAATTATGATTATTAATTACCACAGGCAATACTGAGAAGAGGGCAATGTCTGGTGGTGATTTAATCATCAGCAGAATATACTGTCTAGGGATCAATAGCATGTTTAAGAGAAGTTCAATTGTTCTGCAGATGAATTGATGTTAGAAGACTGTTGTTGCAACATGTAACTGCTTTAAGAACCGTGTCCAGTATGGGGGAAAATCAACATCAGTTGGCTTTTTAAAAATAGGTGTGACTTCACTGCAGGGATGATAATGCTACTTCTCGCTCAGGTGAGCTGATGGAAATACAGAGGGGTTTTAATGAGTCTGGGATCTAGAAGTTTGATTGATATTAAGTTACTTTCCCTCAAACACTGCTTTTCTCTCAGATAATCACAATACAGGGGATGACAGGAAGTGTCCCCTTACAAGACAGGAAGAGTGTATAGTTTTGTAAGTGCCTCTCGGTTGCAATCAAGAACGTCACCACTTGAAGTCCCTAAATCATACATACCAGTTGTTTTGCGCAGCTTGAAGATTCACTTGACCTCTCTTGGAATGTAGCTTTGTGTCACTGCATCAAAGAAATCAAAGCAAAGAAGTGCAAAGTCAGACAGACAACAGTAAGAAAAGCTTAATGAGTTTTTTAAGACTAAATAGAAGTTCTTGGAGTTTTCGGCAAAAGAGAAAAGAATCCAATGCATCTCCACCACATCTTTTCCTGTCTGTTTCAATATCAGGAGTTGTGTCGGAAACTTCACAAGCAGATTGATTTGGTGGAAGAGGAACGATATGACATGGAAATCAAAGTGACAAAGTCTGAAAAAGAGGTACAGCACACTTACAGTTTCACTTCCCCTCTCCTGTTAGGGTGAGAAATGGTAAACCCAGAAATCTATTCACTGATCAAAACTCTGATTTAAATTTTCCACATTAAAGAAATTAATTTCCAAAAAAGTGAATTTTCATTTCACATTTTTTTTTCCAACTGACTCAAATATAATTGTGTTCTACTAAACATGAGTATATTCCGCAACAAGGTAGATCAATTCTAATCTTTACATAATTCTCTATATGTGGTCCCCAGAGAGTTCTGTGAGCACCCTGAAGCAATGCAAACTGCAAATAAATATACATTTTATCTCCGTCATATCTGTCGTAGTCGTCTAAAGACGATATCCATTTCAAATCAAACTTTTCACATAGATTAAGATACATACAGATAAATAAAGACTGAAAAGATACTTGTCTGACAGATCGATGACCTGAAGCTTAAGATTCAGGATCTGAATGGGAGGTTTAGGAAACCATCACTGAGGAAAGTGCGAATGTCAGCTGATGCCTTGCTGGCTGCCCTACTCGGCTCCAAACACAAAGTGTCCCTGGATCTGAGAGCAAACCTGAAGCAAGTCAAGAGGGAGGTCAAGGAGGAGGTTCGTAATTCAGATTGTAAACGAGATAGAAAAAAAATTCAGATGTAATCACATTTGTCTGACTCCTCTGGTTCCTGAAACATTAGTTCTGTTTACTCAGAATTAGAACTAGAAGGAGACTTTATTTGTAAAGGACAGACTAGTCATCTCTGTTTTTCCAGGCATTATCTCATAATTTAGGGGATTCAAGTCTTCGGGTGTACGATGAGTTCTTTTATTAGTCGTTGCACATCTTTCTCTCAGGAGCGGCAGACCAGTGACTGGAGGAAGAACATTGAAGACAAAGCGGGAATTGATGGCAGGAAGAAGATGTTTGAGACAGAAGCTTGAACGCCAGTGTACCATTCAAGTGTTAACCAGCATTGCATCAGTGTTCTATGTGTGTCTGCATTGTTGGAAGTTTGTTAAATTATGAAAGGGATAAATAGTGTAATTTCTATGTATTTTAAGAGAATGATGTAATAAATCATAATGATAGAATTATGTGAATAAATCAAGATATGTCTGGAAACATTGCATGACGACTGATCATAACATAATTGTTGTGACATTGTAACATAAAAGTTGCAATGCAGAAATTACCAAGCGAGAAGAAGAAGAAGAAGAAAATTTGCCAGGGAGAGTGTAAAGTGACTGACATTGTAAGCATTATGACTATTCCATATGAAAATCTTTCTCCTTTTCCTTACAGCTGCTCCCCTCAGGGGTTGCCATAGTGAATCATCCATCCCATTTAACCCTTCTCATACCAACTTCATGTCCTCTTTCACGCCATCCATAAATCTCCTCTTTTTGTCTGCCTGGCAGTTCCAACCTCAACCTCATTCGTTTATGAATATATTCACTGTCTCACCTCTGTATCTGTCATTGCCATCTCAGTTTGGCCTCTCTGACTTTATCTCCAAACATCTAACGTCTTGTCCCTCTGATGAATCCATTCCTAAGCCTATCCATCCTCATCACTCCCAAAGGGAACTTCAGTAACTTCATCTTTGCTGTTACCAGCTCTGCTTCTTGACTTTTCTTCAATGCCGCTGTCTCTGAACCATTCAACATCGCTGGTCTCACCACCGTCTTGTACACCTTTTCCATTCATTCTGGTTGATACTCTTCCATGGCAAATTCAGAAAAAAAGTAGTTTTTTTTTAAAATCAAAGAAAATCTTCTTTTCCTTTCGGCTTTTCCCTTTCAGGGGTCGCCACAGCAAATCAACCTTTTCCATCTAACCCTATTCTCTGTATCCTCCTCTCTCACACCAACTACCTTCATATCTTCTCTCACTACGTCCATAAATCTTCTCTTCGGTCTTCCTTCTGACCTCCTGCATGGCATCTCCAATTCCATCATTCTACCAATATAGTCCCTATCCCTCCTCTGTACATGACCGAACCATCTCAGTCTGGCTTCTCTGACCCTCTCTCCAAAACATCTAACATGTGGTGTCCCCCTGATGGACTCATTCCTGATCCTATCCATCCTCGTCACTCCCAAAGAGAACCTCAACATCTTCATCTCTGCTACCTCCAGCTCTGCCTCCTGTCTTTTGTTCAGTGCCACTGTCTCCAACCCATACAGCACCGCTGGTCTCACCACTGTTTTGTAAACCTTTCCTTTCATTCTGGCTGATTGTCTTCTATCATATAGTACCCCTAACACTTTTCTCCACCCATTCTGACCTCCTTGAACCCGTTTCTTTACCTCTTTTCTGCAGTCTCCGTTGCTCTGGACTGTTGACCCTAAGTACTTGAAATCCTCTAACTTCTTGATCTCCACTCCCTGTAGCCTCGCCGTTCCACCCGGGTTCCTCTAGCTCACACAAATATATTCTGTCTTGCTGCGACTAACCTTCATTCTTCTCCTTTCCAGAGCATACCTCCAGCACACTTCACCACTGTCTCACAACCAGCATACATGTCCTCGACCAGTCGAACATACTTCTCTGTTACTCCAGACTTCCTCATACAATACCAGAGTTCTTCTCTCAGCACCCTGTCGTATGCTTTTTCTAGGTCTACAAAAGCGCAATGCAGCTCTCTCTGACCTTCTCTGTACTTCTCAATTAGCATTCTCAAAGCAAATACTGCATCTGTA
>CAAKHD010003611.1:0-16233 GCA_901007705.1 Fistularia tabacaria
GGAGTGCGGGGTGGTCCGCAGGAGCGTCTCCATTCCCACGGCGGAGCTCGCTCTCTGTGTGTGTGTGTGTGTGTGTGTGTGTGTGTGTGTGTGTGTGTGTGTGTGTGTGTGTGTGTGTGTGTGTGTGTGTGTGTGTGTGTGTGAACCCGACTCCAGGCGCGTGGTGTGATCACACTCTTGTGACGGCATCACATAACTACATGCTCCAGAGGCCCACTGTGGACGCCCAGCATCAGGCAGGCGTCTTACACAGAGCAACGTGATCAACTCGATATTCCCAATCGATCGCCGATCGGCCCGGAAGAGGAGATCGACGAGGTGACCCTTAGACCCAACTCCACCACCTTTCGGTTGGGCTAAAGCAGTCAGAGAACCGTCCCAGTTCCCCCGAAAGACAGGATCAATATTCAATCCAATAATCGGCCGTATCAGTTTCCCACCTGCACCTCGGCGCCGCGTTGCTATGGCTAACGGCTACAAGTCTGATCATTAACATGAACTGTAAGGTGACCTCGACGCCAGCGAGGAAACCAGGTGGCCGGAGCGCGGACGTGACGGTAATAATGGGATGAATTAATTGTCTTATTACATCCTTTGGCTTGAAGCACGCTGGGTGGTGTGTGTGTGTGTGCGTGTGTGTGTGTGTGGAGACCAACATGAGGGGAAGCCGCGGCGTAAAAGAAAATCATTCTCTGGCTCTATCTAGTGGCTGCGCCACGGCGCCAGCGCCAGAGGGACGGGAATGTCACCGAGGTCACACGGCCATTAACCGGATGCCGCAACTTCAGCCCTGGCGTGCGGTGAGTGTTCCTGCCCGGTGACAAACAGCTCACCTCCTGATTGGGTGATTCCATCACTGAGTCACTGAGTACTCCAGGAAGTTACCATTCTGCATGCTCTTATTTTCATTCATTCAGTTATGGTCCGGAGCCGCCGTTCCGCGCTCAGGGTCACCGTGGAGCTGGAAACCCATCGCGGCTGTCATTGGCCGAGAGGCAGGATTCACCCTGTCACCAATCAATCACAGGGCCACATATAGAGGCGCGCAAGCGTTCACCCATTCATTCAAATGCATTCACTCCCTCCTTCACACATCATTTTGGGACATCGTTCACATTTCTAGTCCCACATCTGGGCAATTGAGGGTCTCCAATGGACCTCCTGCATGTTTTGGGGCCGTGGGAGGAACCTGGAGAACCCGGGGGGAGAACGTGGAGGCTCCGCATGGAAGGGCCCCTTGTCGGAGTCCAACCAGGGACCTTCTAACTGTGAGGCCGAACCGCTAACGACTGTTAGCGTGTTAACAGCAGTGTAATCCAAAGCTGCAGATAGAATTAAACCCTGATAGCCTTATCAAAAAGAGTACGCGTTAGGTTACCATGGAAACCAGGACGGTAAAGTTCAACGTGCAGGATTATGAAAGCCAGCGTCGCTCACGTTTACAGTAAAAACTATTAACGGTTCGCCGAATGGAGTGCAAATGCTTTGTGTTTGCAGACTGAAGGATTGAAAGCGGTTCAATTCACACCTCCTGTCGGCGGCCGAGCTTATGTGCCGGCAGATCCTGCGCATCCGCTTTTCGGGGATCATTTTCACAGCCGAGGATAAAATGATATTTGATTCGTGCCCCGTGTTGGTGGTCCAGGTCCGCAGAGATACTTGATCCTGGAGGAAAAGACACAATTTCCACCTCCATGGGTTGCCTCTCCCTTGCTCTGCACCTGGAATGCAAAGTTTGAGTTGAGGGCGATGCGGTTGGGGGAAGGGATGTAACCCCCCCCCCAACCGCTCACGTGTCCGTGGTAGAGACATACAACCATTCACTCACTCATTCACACGTTGCGTTCGGACAGAAACCATTCGCCCTCTCATTCGCGTCATATAAAGACGTACAACATACATACAAGTCACGTATAGCAACGAACAACTCTTCGTTCACGTGTCAAATAGACCGACAATGATTTAACAGACAACCATCCGTGCACGCATTCACACGTCATACAGGGACATCATTCCCACGTCAAATAGAGACATGCGACCATTCACTCTATCATTCATATGGTGACATAGAACCACTCATTTGCTCATTCACATGTCATATGGAGACATAAAACCATTCATTCACTCATTCACACGTCATATGGAGACATACAACCGTTCACGACAGCATGTTTTTTGACTTTTGAAAGAAACCGGAGAGCCTGGAGGACCCACACGGACATGGAAAGGCCCCCTTTGGGGAATCAAACCAGGGACCTTCTTGCTGGGACCACACGTGCTAAATGGTCTCACCTTCTATAGCCGCTATAGAAAACCTCACGGTCTCAAAGCTTAACGCTAGATAACGTTCCCCCATTCACACACATACGGGGTTGCCAAAAGGTGCAGCTCAGGCAACTTAGCAAGCAACGCAGCGTCTCTTCAAGGAACGTCTCTTTTCAATAACGGCAAACTTTAGCCCCCGTGTTGTCGATCTAGAAACGGCATATTTTTCCTTTTTCACCGCTTCCACCTCTGGGGTTGCAGTGGACTCGCCGCAGAGGAGGCTTTTGTCGCTCCACGATTCCCACGCGGGACACCGGCGGTAAGCTGAGACAGCTGAAAATTCCTGGGGGGATTTGCTGGGACTCTTCGCGCCTCATGGGTTTGTAGATGTTTTGAAAGGTATCCGGCTATTTTGCGCAACTCCCGAGGCGCTGGCAGCGACGCTCCGTCTCTGAAGCCCGTGAGCGGTTCAAACTTCGCCATCTGTCCTTTGCATTCACTCGTTTTTTCCCTTTTGACTCCTCAGTCACACACACGTTACATGGGATGGAAATTCCACCTGGATGGTGGGAATCTCAAAGACGGGAAATAATATCTTCTTTTTTTTTTTTCTCCCAAGCCGATGGGGATGCTTAATGTTGTGGTTAGGGGAGCGTCAACAAAATAACTCATTCACAAGGATCCAACCGCTGTCTGTGAAAGACTTTTCAACGCTTCCGTCGAGCTTCTTGATGAGGTTTGAACGTCATCCCCGCTTTTCCTTTCAGTCTTCACCTTTAGCTTAGTTCCTTTCGGGTGTTTTTTTTTTTGTTCTCCATTAACCATATGGAGGGCGGCGCCGTGGCACAGTGGTTGGCGCTTCCGGCCTCACAGCAAGAAGGTCCCTGGTTCGATTCCAACAGGGGACTTTTCTGTGTGGAGTCTCCATCTTCTCCCCGGTTTCTGCGTGGGTTTACTCCGGGTTATCTGGTTTCCTCCCACTGTCCAAAAACAGGCAGGAGGTTCAGTGTCCAATGACTTGCATGTCTCTAAATGACATTTGAATGAGAGGGTCAATAGTTGTACGTCTCTCTATATGTGAATGGTTGAATGTCGATTGAATGGTTGTATCTCTATTTGACTTGTGAATGAAGGAGTGATTGGTTGTATGTCACTATATAATGGGTGAATGGTTCTATACGAGGCCCTATGGTTGACTGAACCCCGCCTCTCGCCCAATGACAGCTGGGATAGGCTCTGGTACCATGACAACCCTGACTGCAGGCAAAGCGGTAAAGATAATTAATGAATGAATTAATGTATGAATGGATAAAAGTCGTGAGACGTCCACTGTTTCCTTTATGTGCTGTTTGATATTCACCAATATTCAACAAATGGAAAGCGTCAATGTGAAGCGGTCATAGAAAAGGGAAATGTGTTTATCCATCCTTTTAAAGTGACCACTTTTAAATGCCATCTATTCGCCGGAAAGCAGTTGATCACACCTCAAAGCCGCCGCTCAAATCTGCAGTAATGGAAATGCAAATCCCTCCCGCTGTGTTAATCTGACCTCACAGATCCGAACCAACTCAAGCCGAGCAGGCGGGAAAAAAAAAAAAAAGTCCTGCAAGTTTGCGCATTTGGAAAAAAAAAACAAAAAAAAACACACAGCCGGTTCATCTTCAAAGGGCCACTTCAGGAGACACGGTAGACCCAGTGCTCGGATTGAACGGGAAAATATGAATGTCAGAGTAGCTGAACTGTCAGGGAACATGCAATCGCTGGGCTCCTTTAGTTTCTGAGGCCACTCCAAAAATGAATGTATTGCTTCTTTCCTGAAAACGTAGAGATAGGTAGCCATATGAGGGTACATTCACATACGATTTACACGCTCAATCAATGCAACATTTGCTGGTGATGAGATAGCCAATCATTGTTAAATCAAACATTGTGCACAAAAGGTAGAAACTGCTTAATTGGAAGTACGAATACAAAACAGACTATTTTCATTAAAAAAAAAGAGTGGGAACCAAATCGCACATTAAGTTGTTTTTTTTTTACACGGGTTGCTATTTTTAGAAGCTAAATGAGTCCAGTCTGTGTGTTCTGCCTCTGAGAGGGAAGCCTCTGCACGTAGCTTGATCACACTCTTGTGGCAGCATTTTATTATTACATTGAATTGGAAAAAAAAAAGATGCTGGAGGAATCCGCAGTCATAAACTAAGCATTAAATAAGTGCTCTCACACTGGAGACATGTTATTTGAACTTAATGGCATAAAGTTTCACAGCTTCTCAAGACAAGTCTTTCATTATGGGATACTTAACAAGAGGCATTCCCCCCTTACCGTGAACCGCAGGAGATTAACATCGTCGATATTAGCGCTTCCCAATGTGTCGGAAGCCAAAATAACTCATCGTTAATTCAATCACTTGTATAGTTTTTCAGCACCGCATGGGGACGTGAACAAAGTTGCAAAGGTAAATTGACATACCAGTAAAAATAATGAGGGGGAAAACATGCCCGTGAAAGAATAAATTCAATCAACCACTGCATAATGTGCCTGCGGAACATGGGTCCACGTGGCAGTGAGTCTACGGTAATGGCATCAGGCATAAAAACGTGGGATGCAAACCGGACAGGGACTAGAAACTCGTGGCGTTGTGGAAAATTGTGGCACTTGAATTGAAAGTATATACAGAGTACAAAGAGTACAAAGTATATATAAGTAAGTACATATCAAATGATAATGTGTGCTTTTAATCAATTATCTCCCACAACTGGGCACTATTGTGATCAAGGAGGGCCTACACTGCCTGTTTCTTATTCTTCTTCTTTCCCTTCAGGGGTCGCCACAGCGAATCAACCTTCTCCATCTAAGCCTATTCTCTGGATCCTCATCTCTCATGCCAACTACCTTCATATCCCCTTTCACTACGTCCATAAATCTTCTTTTTGGCCTCCCTCTAGAGCTCCTGCCTGGCATCTCCAATTCCACCGTCTACCGTCTACCAATATAGTCCCTGTCCCTCCTCTGTCCATGACCCAACCATCTCAGTCTGGCTTCTCTGACCTTCTCTCCAAAACATCTAACATGTGCCGTGCCTCTGATGGACTCATTCCTGATTCTCTCCATCCTGGTCACTCCCAAAGAGAACCTCAACATCTTCATCTCTGCCTCCTGTCTTTTCTTCAATGCCACTGTCTCCAAACCACACAGCATCGCTGGTCTCACCGCTGTCTCGTCCACCTTTCCTTTAATTCTGGCAGATATTCTTCTATCACATAGCACCCCTGACACATCTCTCCACCTATTCCGACCTGCTTGAGCCCGCTTGTTGTGTCATGATGGAAAAAAGAAAAACTAATTTCAGGTTAATAATTTCTATTCATTATATTAGATATAGTAAGTATGTCGGATTATAGAATCTCCCTCAAAGTCAACGTTTGAGCGTTGAAATAGCGTCAAACGAAGACCCAGGGTGCAAAAGTAGAAAAAAAAAAGATAAATCATTTCCCTCAAAAAACAACGAGTGCTTTGTCACGAGTGTAACGCTCATCACGCGTGTCCTTATGAAGCTCGTACTGCGCCGAAACGGGAATAAACTACATTTCCCAGCGGGCCTTGCGCAAAGACGCGTCCCCTCCCACACACAGCAAATCTCGCGCGACGCGCAGCTTGACCCTGCCCTATGTCTCGCGCACTCGCAACTCCATCGCTCAGTATATAAAGCAGAACAACGGCGGAAGCAGGACGGCTGGGGAGTCGCAGCCCGGGATTGTAAATAAGACCGCTAAAACTGTGTTTTATTTACAAGAGTGATGCCGGCTGTTTTACAATACCTTTCCCAGTTGTTTTAACCGTTTTTTTGTCATTTTTTTGGCTCTGCTCCTCGTCTATTTCCGTGTGGTTTGTACACTACGCGTATAATGGCGAGCTCGGCTAACTCGAACCCAGTGGTAAGGATCAATCTCAAGGATTGTCAGCGGGGAAATGGGGGTAAAGTTAACGGAAAGATGTCGACCATCTGGTTTTGTTTATGCAGCAAAACGATTTGGATTTTTTTCCTCCTTTTTTTGCACACATCACTGTTATATCCAATAAAAAAATTTAAAATAGGCTCAATCTATCGGCCATTTTAAACGGTTTTGGAAACTAACATTAGCCTAACGACGGTCTTTCAGGTGAGACCATATGGAAAAAGCAGCAATGAGAGTAGTCGATTTCCATGAGGTGTGTTTTAAAACTTGTAGAAGTTTGGGTATTTTTCTTTTTTTTCAAATGAAAATGCGACCTCTGCGTTGTGTGTCTCCCCCCTTTTTTAGCCGCTCGATTTAACTTGGGCTTTATCACATCTAAAATGAATGCTTGCTCCATCCGATGTGTCGCGTTTGCGTGAGTGCGAATGAACCTCGAGACGCTGCTTTGCTCGATAGGAGTGAGTCAAAAAGCGACAAATCGCATAGTTTTTTTCGACCAGATGTACTCTAAGCACCTTGCATCCTCCACTTTGAATGAATAGAGCAAAGAAACTATTATTTTGGGATGATTTTCAAGTGTCCGCAGCCGAGAGTCAATCAAACGTTTCAGCCCGTTGCCTCATTGTCCACCATTCCACGACCAGAAAGCAGGACAGCCGCCCCGTAACCACAGTTCTGTTGTTTTGGTGTTATTTTTTTTGTTTGTTTTTTTTTAACCCACGTCCTATCAGTTTAGCCCCCAAAAGACAACAAAAGAAAACCAAAAAAAAAGAAAAAGAACTCGCACTTTGTCACAGCCGAACATTTCAGCCGCTATTTCGACCGAAAAAGAGGGAAACAAGCACCCCCTCCGCTCGGCAGGGCTGCATTCCGTGCGGCGCTCCGTAAAATGGCCTCCACGTCTCTCCTTCTCCGCGCTTCTGGCCCTCCTCCTCCCGGTTGCCTGGTTTTATACAGCCATATTGGCTCTCTAATATAGACTGCCCGGGATGGGAAGGTGCTACCCGCCGCTACGTCACAGCACATATAAACACCAGACGGCTTTAAATAGTGGAGGAGCTGCCGGGGGGTGGAGGAGAGGAGCGGAGCGGAGGGGGAGCGGAGGTCCGCAGCGCGGACATTGGGAACGGTGGCCTCCGAAACGCGCCGCCGCCTCGGTCGTCATGCGGCTTTCGCGGATATTAATAACAAAAGAAAATAGGCCCCGATCCTAGCTGCTGCTACTGCTACTGCCGCTGTTGTTGTTGTTTTGGACGTTGGGATTACATGTGAATAAACCGCTGTAGTTGTTGTCAAAGGTGATTATCTTGTGGAAGCATTATTGTGTTTGCATTTGCTATGAAGGCCGCAGGCGATGATCATTTTACTTTATAAATAACTCCCCTCTGCACCCCCCCAACCACTCCTGTCCTATTGTTGTCAATTTTTAACATAAAACAGTGTATCTCCTCTCTTCTGTTTCACCGCTCCCTCCTGCAGCCTAAGCTGTATAAGTCTGTGATAGAGGACGTGATCAACGAAGTGCGGGAGCTGTTTCTGGACGAGGGAGTGGACGAACAAGTGCTCCTGGAGCTGAAAACGGTGAGTGACCTCAGCGGCATTGTTTTGTGCATGCAGCCTCAGCGGGAAATACTGCGTGTCATCTGGTTGGGGAGGCTACTCTCTAGTATTCTAGTATTCACACACACGCACACACACCAAACTGTGAGGCCTAGTGGATGGCCACAGATTTCAGTGCGCTTAGCATTATTCAAAAATGCAAAACAAACACGACTCTCAAGTACATACTGGATTTGATTGACCTTTGTCTTTTGTTTTTTTTTTGATTTGTGTGGCACATCAAGCTATGGGAGAACAAGCTGTTGCAGTCCAAGGCAGTGGAGGGCTTCCATACGGAGGAGCAGGCAGCCCTGCAGGCCGCTCAGCAACAGCAGCAGGTTCAGCAGGTCCAGCCGGTCCAGCAGGTTCAGCAGGTGTCTCAGCCCGCGCAGACCCAGCAGGTCATCCTGCCCCCTCAACAGCAGCAAGGTTCGTGCCGTAGAACGGTGCTCCGCGGTGGTGGATCTCTGTCTCTCTCGGTGAAGTGGCCGAGGAAACGGCCACTCCACCGACGCCAGATTTCTAGATGTTGACTTCCAGACCGAAACCGAATAAAGCGGGCTACTGAAATCTAGACTATCCCTTGTTTTTGAGATGCGAAATGCCAGTGAGGGCTCTTCCTACCATTAGCGTTCCCCCTTTTTTTTTTGATTGCACGGTGGATCTCCTCCACGGGCGGTGAATGAGATTATTAATCGGAGCTTCAGGAAGGATGTCTCCGGTCTAATGTCACACGCCACGTCTCTGAATCAGCCATTTGTCCATTTTTGCCTCCGTCGCAGGTGGGGTGTTTTTGTTAACGTTGTGAAATTGTTTGTTTTCTTTGTTAAATCATCTCCAGTCATAAATGGGACCAGCAGAAAGTAGATATTTCCCTCCGTGCAATTTCGAAGCACAGCCCGAACCTGGTTAACTCACGCACAAAGTCTGAAATTGAATCGGGCAAATTAGCAGTTAGCTAGTTTAGCTGGAGTATAATGCGCACTGAAATGTCCTCCATTACGGCAGCAGATAAAGGTGCAACGGCTCAGAACACACAAAAAAAGAGAACACCACTGGAAAGGCTGTAAAAATACTCCGGTGTGGGCGCTGTTTTTAGGAACGTCCAATCAGGAGAGGCAATGGAGGAGCGGCGTGCCGGCTGTGAATCACAGCCATGACACGTCGGCACTCATCTCCACCGCTATTCAACCATCCACGCCGAATTAAATCCATATTCGTCTCCCAAGTTATTCCAGTTTTACATTTTGTAAGTGACGAGTCACCTTATTTGCATTTCTAACCTCCCAGCAAGACAGACATCCGTCAGACCCACGCGCTCGCCGGCTCGGGGCTTCAGCTTCAGCCCTCATACGGTAATGAGAGCTGCAGCAGCGTGTTGGCGCGCCCGTCCCGTTGACCGACGACACTCGCTGCGTTTCGATATGATAAACGCATCGAAAAAGGACCTGTGGCTACGAGATGGCGTCGTGACGCTCTGTGACGGAGATTTAGTCTGGTAGCGCGGGCTAAGTGTCTAAATAAACAGCAGAAACATGACGTTAAAATGTGAGCCTCGCATTTCTGTATTGGACTCCTTCCTATTAAACAGGTCTTCTGAAGCGGATGATCTCTGAAAGGATTAATTCTAGACTGAACTACTCGAATATTTATGTTTACTAAATGATGACCCAGGCCTGTCTCTGTGTTCCAGCACCCCAGCAGCAAGTCATCGTTCCCGATTCCAAGATTCTCCAGCACATGAGTGCAACCGGGATGGTAAGGACAGGATTCAGTTTCAAGAGAGCTGTCAAATATTTGAAATGTGTTTTCTGATTTGTGCACTGACATCCCTGACCACTCAAACAACTCTTAATACAGATTGTGGGAATCAAACCGGTTAGAACCAATAAGAAAATTGCCCTGACTGAGTGCCATTAAGAAGAGTAAAAGCTAGATTTCAGCCATGCCTTTGAGGTTTTGGTGTTAGCATAGACCGCCGTGTCTTCCGGGACCCGTTTGCACGGAGGTGGACATCAACAGTGCCCGGTGGGATCCCTTGACAGAGCAGCTGTTTCTCAAAGAGGCTTTCAAGGCCAGCATGCGCAGCGTCGGCAAAGTGTGCCGGACGCTTGGAAGTCAGCCGGTCCAGGAAGGAGGCCGGGACGTGACGTAGCGGCGTTTTTCCCACGCCCGTTTGGATTTTTCTCATGGGACCGGTGAACCGACCAGAACCCGTCCATTTAGTCAGAGTAGAAAAAAATTCTCCTGGTTATAGCCTGCGGGTTGAGGGACTATTCTTCAGTTTCCCCCCAGATATTGATACAAAATAAAAGTCTTGGATTTGTTGGGTCTGTCTGTATCTTAGAACTCACCGAAGATTCTTGCAAAGGTTACGTTTCCACACCTGGCCTTGCCATTGCGCCCTTTTACACTCTGGCTTTTTTATTTTAGTTTTTTGAGTGCTTCGTATTGATTTTCTTTTCCTTCATACCACTCTCACTGGCAGGCGGGTGGAAAAGGAGAGAACCTGTCTCAAACCCAAACCTTAATTTTGAGCGGGCTTCACGCACAAGTTTGAAATAGTTTTATGGCTTATGATGTCTCTTATTTCAAATCCATTTTCGATGATAAACTTAGCTTGTAGCGTTAGCATATTCCAAACTCCTCAATGTGACACCTGTCCATTTAGCTTGCCGTTGTTGCCTGATTTTCGTTTAGTTTGAGTTTTTGCCGCCATTGCGGCATCTCGAGTGCCGCATATGGATTTCCTGTGTTCAATCTTAAACCTTAAACCGGAGCGCATTGATTCACTCGGCCCCTCCCCGCCTCTCTGTCCAAACTATCCTGACAGCTTGTCTGCGAGTAGGTACGAAGACGGATGCGCTCTCACCCGGGTCGGATTTCGAGGGAAACGCCAGAGTTGTTTTTCCCCCACGAGGAAGCGGCGCTCGTGCGTGTGATTGAGAATCACGTTTGCGTTCACGTCCCCTCTTCTTCCACTAGAGTGCAGCAGCTGCCGCGGCGACGCTCGCCCTGCCTGCAGGCATCAGCCATTATCCGCAGCTCATCACCAGCCAGGGTGAGCCAGCCACTCCAGCCTGCGTCTCCCATCAGACCCGTCGTCCACTTCTAACGCAACGTACACCCCCGATCTTCATCTCCTCCTCCTCCTCCTCCTCGTGACCTCCCCCACCCTTAGGTCAGATCCTGCAGGTGGTCCGCGCACCCAACGGCGTCCAGTACGTCATCCCACAGCCCCAGCAGCAGATCCTGGTGCAGCAGCAGATGCAGCCCGGCGCAGTGCAGGCTCCAGTCATCCAACAGGTAGGCCGCACTGCGCGCGCACACGCACACGCACACACACAGACACACACAGACACACACACACATATACCCTGATCTATCCTATAAATCTGCGAATGATCAGTCCACAATCTGTTTTGTGGAGGGTTTGGCAGCGTGTGTCTTCTGGCCCCACTGCAGTGGAAATAACCAGCTCGTGGAACAATAAGTACGAAAGGTGGAAACAGAAACGGAAAAACATCCAACAAGTGGTTGTGGAAAGTCAGGAGGACGGCGTGTGCGCCGCTGCCGAAAATATTTCTGCTGTGCGCCCAGTGCGGTATTGATCAAGTCAAGGACACTTTGAAATTCCTGTTTTGGAATTGTACCGACGTTTCTTCGCTCTGAGAAGGGAGAACGAGCCGCATTTGCAGCCGTTTTATTCAAATGTATTGTCATTTGTCCGATAAAAGGCGGAGGTAAAGCCTCTTACAGACTTGCATTGCACCCCGTCCAGGTCCTGACTCCCCTGCAGGGGGGTGGCATGCCTCAGCAAACAGGCGTCATCATCCAGCCCCAGCAGCTCGTCCTGACTCCGGGAAACAAGGTCCAAGGCAACACACAGGTCAGCGCCTCGGGACCCTCTACGATTGTTTTTCTTCTTTTCGGTCGGACACACATCGCAGTATTTTCATAGCAGAACTATATGTGCCATTGGAATTTGTTGATATTCTGTATAACGTGCTTCCTGAGATCCATGCAGAAAGAAAAATAGCACAAGCTAGTTATATAATAGCAGCGCGAAATACAACTGGTTTTGATCTGTGTTTTTGAGTATTGATGAATTTTTGTTGTTATATTTTAGGATCCAAACAATCCGGCTCGGATTCTGCAGTTCAGTCTCCGCACTTCCGCGTTCCGGCTTTGAGACCTTTGCTGTATGTTCACTGCTCCTGCTTTCCCCATTAGGTGATGCAGGCAGCCTTGGCTCCGCAGCCCGGTCAGGCAGCGCCGGCAGCCCAGGTCCAGCAGGTCCAGCAGGTCCAGCAGGTCCAGCAGGTCCAGCAGGTGCAGCAGGTCCAGCAGGTGCAGCAGGCCCAGGGCGCAGCCGCACCGCAGGCCCCGGCCCCGGCCCAGCCACAGGCTCAGGCCCAGGCTCAGCCGCAGCCCCCGGCACAGCAGCCCCCCATGATGCTGCAGGTGGACGGCGCCGGGGACACGTCCTCCGAGGAGGACGAGGATGAGGAGGAGGAGTATGACGAGGACGAGGAGGAGGAAAAAGAAAAGGACGGGGGGGAAGATGGACAGGTGGAGGAGGTGAGGAGGAATTCCGCAACTGCGTTGCATGTACCGTTGCGGCCCGTTGAAGATTTTCGCCATTATTTAACTCGCTGGCATTTGTCTGTTTTCCAGGAGCCGCTGAACAGCGGGGATGATGTCAGTGATGGGGAGGGCCAGGAGCTGTTCGACACGGAGAATGTCGTGGTGTGTCAGTATGACAAGGTAAGACGTGCCGAGTCGAAAGATCCACATGGCTAATTTTGACGCGTCACATTTATTGATGAGTTTTAGCTGTAAAACGAATGGATTAAAATTCCATGTGACAAGCAGGGATGTAGCAAGTTGGAACACTTCTGTTTGCCAGCCAGTTGTTTTTCAGCAGTCTTTCTTCGTAATGCCACCGAATCACAGCTTTTTACAAAAAAAGATCCTACAAAGGCTGCAAGGGTGATACAAACTAGCAATTTGAGAGGAGGCGAAACCCACGGCGAGCGCCAGAAGAGCAAATCTGTGGAGTAATCCGGTCCGAGGGCACGCCGTTTTAAGCTCCCCTCGCCGTGCAGGCGATACAAAGAATCACAATTCCCCCCAACAATGCCGACCCTTCATTAATAAACCCAGCAACAAACACACCAAGAACCGGAAGAGCCCTGAAATGGAAACTGACATTTTCTGATCTCAATAACATATAAAAGAACTGCGTTCACTTGTCAGTGAGATAAGAATTTGACCGAAAACATAACGCACGCAACATCACGGCGTTAGAATAACGGTCATAAGAGGGAGGGCAATCTGATGGAACGCTAACGTGGACAATCAAACATGCGCTTTAACTTTTCAAAGAATATCGCTACTAAATTTCAAGCTCTTGGAGAAAACCATGACCATGTAGATCGAGACCAGGCGATATTTTTGGCGTTTATTTTGTTTTTAAATAGTCTGTGGCGCCGTGGTAAGGGCTTCCACATCACAGCAAGAGGGTCTCTGGTTGGATTCCACGTCTGCGTGGGGTTCCTCCGGTTCCTCCCACAGTCTATAAACATGGTGGAGTTCCACGGGAGACCCTTCATTTTCCGGACGTGTGAATGAGAGGGTGGGCGGTTGGAAGTCTCTAGCTACAGGCCCGTGGAGCATTTGGTACCGGGCCCCAGAGAGAAGAATAAAGTTTTTTTATTTCTTTTATTTTCACGAGTCTTGCGGGTATTTTATTTTAAAAAATTGCGCCTGCGTCTCACTGCTACGCTTGGCTGAAGGGTTCTTCGGCGAGTGAGTCGGCAGGCTAACCCTCGCTAAAACGGCCCATGAATAAATGTCCGGGGAAAGCTTATTTGAGATACGAGACAACACTCACTGTCAAGAGTGCCAGCAAAAATAGCTGCGTTTCAAAGAAAACACCAAGAGTCTTAAACGTTTTCGGTGGCAGCTACCACAAAATAATATATTCATCTTGTTGATGAATATAAGAGAGATTTGAAATATTTTGCCCCGTGTTCATTCGTCAGAGATGCTTGGTTCTTCACATTCTGCTCGGATATAGAGAAGAGTATCATCTGCAAACACAGACGGTTGATACTCGCACGAGCTCTTAGCTGGGATCTCGCCGGGGATCTCGCCTCCCATCTCGCTCTTGGAAGCAACCGATCCGAGACGTAGTGTTTGCTAATGCCGCTTGTGACCCTGTAACCCCCCCACACACACACACACACACACCTGTGTTATTAGAACAGACGATGCATTCAGGGTACTCACGGGGGGCTCGGGAAATCACGCCGATATCAACCCTACTCTCCACGGGTGTTCCCGTCAGGGGGATTAGCCTTTTGCTGGAACCGCGGAACGATATTAGCTGGCAATCTGCGTTCAATCCGTCGTAGACAACCAACAAGTTTTGGCGAAACCGAGTCACCGATTTGAAAAAGAAAAACATGAATCCCCGTATGACCCCCGCCCCCCGTTTATTTTTTTTTCTTTTTACCAAAAAACACGCTCATCAGTTGTCATCTTTGTCGCTCCCCAGATCCACAGAAGTAAGAACAAATGGAAATTTCACCTAAAGGACGGAATCATGAACCTGAACGGGCGAGACTATGTTTTCTCCAAAGCCATCGGGGACGCCGAGTGGTGAGGCGCAGGGGGGAAATGAAACCGCGACTGGAGCCGGGAACTCTGTGACTCCTCCTATCCAGTTTAACAGACACTTCAAATATCCTTCCATATCCCGCGACTGGATTTTATTTCAGGAAAACGTCTTCTGGGGCTTTGAGAACTCTTGACAAACCCAAAGGACCGCGAGGTGCTGTACGACCCGGGTGTCTCCAGGCGCACCCCTGGCCGGAGCCCCGCCGGAGCCGGGAAACCCACGGCGGAGGGGGGAGAGAAAAAAAAAATGCCTGCGAAAACAAAAAACGAACAAAAGAAAAAAAAAAAAAGTTCTCTCTCCCGTCATTTCTCTACCAATCTCCCGAGAGAATTCACTCCCATTGGAAAACAACATTTCACATCGTACAGGTGTAGTGGACCAGAATGACCCCCAGCCCCCTCGTCCCACTTGGTCCCGCTGGAGGTCAAAGGTCGTTCATTGTTACCCTGTAGGTGGGCGAAAAACAAAACACCACAATAATGCACTGTAGTCGGTTGACTGGATTGACTCGTGTCTGAAATTAAGTCCAAAACTTAATGCCACCAGTCGAGATCGCTGCCTTTCGAAGGGCCAGAACCAACTTTTGGCTTCTTTTTTTTTTGGTTTGTTTTTTTTGTTTTGTTTTTTTCATTCTGGGATTGTAATTTCATGTCTCAGTCCATGTTTGTGATAAATGGTGCTCCAGAGTGTTTTACGTAGTTTAACAACCTGTTCCTTTTAAAACATTTTGTTCAATGTGATGAAGGGTTAAAAGACAAAGAAGGTAACGTTCATATTAAGGTAACCAGTCGTTGCGTAAAGGCATTGTTTGTTTTTTTCCCCACTATCTCGCTACGGAAGTCGTTGAAAAGTTCGTGACCGCCGACCTCCCCCGCCCCCCATCCCTACGGGGCGTCATTCCAGCAAAAAAAAGTCCAAACGAAATTCAATAATGAATCATTTCACGATCCGTTGGCGTCGTTCTTGATTTAATTTACCCTCCCTGGCCCCCCCTCCGCCTGCAGCAGTCCGACAGTTTGCACTGTCCCTTTTTATTGGACTCGCGAGGGAAACCCGCGGCGTCGAACAGGGCGCCGCTCGGCTCCCTAGAGAGCGACGCGGCCGGCGATTCCCCGCGGGCGCCATGCGCCTGTCCGCTCAATGTCGATTGTGTGATTTGCTTTTTTTTTTTTTTTTTTCCGCAGGCTGGGGAGGGGAAGGGTGTCACTAAATCAGCTGCTTTTCCATGCACAATCTTATATTTCAAGACGCTACGGCCGAAACTTCAATCTGTGGGGTCGGGCGTCCACCTTCCTCTATTTTTTTCTCCTATTTATTCCTGAAAGTGATTAAAATATTAAATTTTTGTTTTTGTTTTTTTTTTGTTTTTTAAAAGGTTGAAAAGCCGCACCGAACTGTGCTCTTATAATCTAATAAGTGTTCCTTTTTTTTCGCTTTTTTTTTTTTTTTTTTCCCAGCGCCAGACGCCGCCGTTCCACGCAATTTCACCCCCAACTCTTTCGTGCTTTCATTCAACTTGTTTTTTTTTGTTTTCTTTTTATAGAACATTTTCTATTGAAGTGAGTTTAAATCCGAACCGTGTGATTGTTTTTAACCCCCCCCATCCCCTTCCCTCCCCAGTTGTCGCCTCAACACGGCCGTCGGCGGGTCACATGGTCCGCGCTACGTTTTTTTTTTTTTTTTTTTTTTTTTTTTAAAAAAACCCCCCAAAAAAAAACATAATTA
>CAAKHD010003611.1:28081-54206 GCA_901007705.1 Fistularia tabacaria
TCCTCCATGCGGCGTTAGTTTAGTTTCGGAAAATCTTTCATTTCCCCCCCCCCCCCCCCACACACACACACACACACACACAATGTCCCACAGGGGGTCAAAGGTCTTTCATCGTGACCCTCCAGGAAACTGGACTGGGTAATTTCTTCATCCTGGTCTTCTATCTTCTGTTCTTGGTTTGTAATTAAACACAGCTGGTGTTGGTGAGGCGTCCGGAGTGTTTTAAGTGTAATAACTCTGTTATTGACCATGAGTTACCAGGAAAAACGCATTAATGTTAAGTGTTATTAATAGCTGTCCTAAGTCGGTCTTAAGGGCGGGACTTTGCTGCAGTGGCTCGCGCTTCTTCGCTTTCGTTGGGCCGAGAGGTGGCGTTCAGCCTGGACCAGAAGCCAGGCGATCACACACAGAAACATACAACCATCCACTCACTCAGTCACGTCATGTTTATATGTATATTTGAAGCGATTCACGTGCCATCTGGAGACATGCAAACATTCACCCTCTGGTTCAAACGTCATAGAGAAACAACCATTCCAGCCTTGCGCCCTGAAAGATGTTTTCCCCATAAAAAAATAGATAAACAATAGCCATATGAATTCCTTGTAAAATAATTTTCTTATTGTTGCATTATTATCATGTGGGTCTTACCATATGAATACATGTGAAAACACAAGTTGAAAAAATCTATTGACGGTTTGAAATAATCACCGCCGGCTTTTAGAAAGACCCACTCCTGCTACGTGCTCTCCATAAACCCTGACAACCACCGAATCAAACCCTGCGGTTCCAGTCATCCCGGCGGGAAACCGCCGCTTTACTACATCTGACGCCGCCCAGACGGGGGGAGACTCCGGATCCGGCCCGTCCGCGGATCCAGACCTCGGCCGTGTAATCCCCCCCGTCTGGAGCGCCGTCACGGTACACTCGCTGCGGCTTCCACTAATCCCAACGCAAACCGATAAAAATCCCCGCCTGTTTCCTTGCTGGTAATTATGAGAGAGAGGTGTGGCGCCGCCGCGGGATTAACGCCGAAGCAGTGGAATGGCGTTCGAGGAAGGCCGTCAATCCGCGGCGTCACGAAGACGCGTTCAGCCCCGAAATGGAGACGGTTCCCCGGAAAGAACGCTGCTGATGAAGTTGGTCCCTGCGGTACTCCCGGGCTCTCAGACACGAGAGTCCGGGCCGCCGGCGAGCGAGACCGATAACGAGACCCTGGAGATTTCCTGGACTTTATGGCCGTCTGTGTTTACCGGATAAACGGGGGCGACCGCAGATCTGCAGCGCGTCAGGCTCAGGGACGAGAGAGACGTCCGCTGTCGGTGGCGCATCTGTATCTTTGTAGTCCAAACCGTTTCCATCCCCTCGCTGCGACCCGCCGTTTGTTTTCCCCGTATTGGACCTCCACCCACTGCCACCTGCAGTCCCAGAGGTATTCCGTGAACTCCCTTCATGAGACGTCACTTTGCTAGCATGTCGTGATGAAGCGTTTTGTGAAACTGCAGCCGGCGCCTCTTCTCTCCTTCCTCCCACGTCGCGGGTTCCCAGGGGGGCATGGCTTCATCTGCTGCGGCATCTCGCCAGGCGTCCACCGTTGTTATTTATTTTGTGTCATGTCAGCAGTTAGCACGTAGCTGTTAGCGCTACTGTTATTATCAATAACAGTAGAGACTTTGTGCTCCTGTCCCTCCCGACCCTCCTACCTCCTGTCTCCATCACACTCTCGCTTTCCCTCTCGCTCGCTACCCTGACCGGTCGAGGCCGAAGGCCGTCCACATTGAGATGGGACCTGTGCGAGGTTTCTGCACCGGTAAAAGGCAGTCGTTTCCTCGCCGCTGGCTCCGAGTGCTTTGCTCACGCGGCAACGTTGAGTGTCTGTCAATCATTCAGAAGAGTGTAGTCCAAACCTGGTCTACATGGAAAGTGTCATCGCGAAACTGGGTTGTGATTTGGTGCCACATAAATAAAACCCGACTTTACCCGACTGTCCCGAGGGAGATGATCGCCCGCAGTTTCGCTTTTAAAGACTTATGCTGTCATTTTAGTTAACGCTGTCGTGCCGGACAACCCACCTGGAACCCATTTGAAATTTCAAACATGTCCCGAGGTGTTTGCGAATCCTGCGAGAAGACGACAGGAGTCGTTTTTGTCAAACGAGAAATAACCTTAAATCACCCGTCATGAAACATTCAGTCGCCTGAAAGGGTTTTGAGCCGACGGAACGACGGACAAGGCTGTTTTCACAGACGTCCTCTCATGCCTCGCTCCAGCGGTTACTCCTGTTTCAGCTTCTAGAGAGGAAAGAACTCGACCCTTCAGGAGTTCAGCCCGTACCTGATGGCCCGTGGATTGAGGTAAGTCGTTGCGTCATCGGCGCTCGAGATCATTCCGTCCCAAATAGAGGAGCTGAGAGGGCATTCAAACATCATGACCCTTTCCCTGCCTTTCTGCTTTCTGCTGTTTGAGCAGAGTGATCCTGAACCGGGGTTCCAGAAGTGCAGAATTCCGGCCCCGCCCTGCTTATTCGAGGAACTGCTCACAGGTGGGTTTATTTGAAATGCAAGCGGAGGAACCATCAGACAATCTGGCCGATCGGTTTGAGGAGGAATGTCAAAACAAACCCGGCTATGTTTAGTTTTTGAAGACGGGAGGCCTAAGAACTTGTCCAATCAGATACGTAGTTAACATTGACGCTTTCAGTCCACGTTCCTCTCCACACGGAGGAGCAGATGCAGATTCACGACCATGGAGTGTTGTGAAATTAGTGCAGAGTTGATCTTCACTTGACTACCTATCAAAATCCCCAAATGGCTGATTCTTCCTGGATGTTTTGGCACATTTTAGCCGTGCTTCTGTTTCAAACAAACAAAATGCCTTGTTTGGGCTCATTTATGCTCAAAGAATCCACATACGGACGGAGGCTTCTGTCGGTCCTCCGGGTTCATTTACCGCGAATGCGTCGCCAAATGCAGCATACGGAGCGGCGGGTCCGTGCTGCGCAGTATGCTCAAGTGTGGCCAGCAAAAGCGAACAGCGAAGAAGAAGAAGACATGATAGCATCGGTATAATCAGAGAGAAGAATTCTCCGTTGATGGCCGCACAGATCGCCGCTGTCTGCAGCGCTGTCTGTCTGGATCTCGGAACTGAACTCTGAGCTCCGCACTGCATGGCTTAGTAACCACAGCAACGTGAAGTGCATGGAAGGTATACAGGCGGTGACGTTCGTAGGTACGTAGCGCGTGCGTAATGTGAGGCTACGTGAACCCTTATACAAACACTTGGTTCATGAACAAACTAACTGTCAACAGGCTGCTAACTGCTAGCGGAGATATGCATTTGCGGTCAGTCACGCTGCTGCATCCATTGTATGAAAGTCCCAGCTCAGTGCTCTTGTTTTTGATTTTAATGTATTTGCTGTGTTGTTGTTTTTTTTTTTTACATCCAATCAGTCACAGTCACCAAAAGTTGGCGGAAGTGAAAGGTTGAAAATGGAAGTACAAGCAAAAGGTGGGACAAGAGGTGGCAGCAAAGTGTGAGCACAGCGTTTATCTTTCAGGTCTTGGTTTTCGGGGCAACGTGGCGAGATCTTTGGTGTGTTCCATCCTGGACAACAGGGCCGATAAGGGGAGCAGACAATCTTGAATATCAAACAGTCATCGGCATAGAAAATGTTTTTTAGGCTATCCTGAGCATGAACAGACAATAAAACTTCAGTAAATCATCTATTGTTTCTTATGGGTAAAGGTTGTTTTGGTAAGGAACATTCTGGTTTCAGAAGAACATTAAGGAAATTACAAATTTCTTTTGGTTATGAACATCTTCAGAACAGCACTGAGGAACCAATGAAATTCTTATTTAGTTCTTACTGGTACCGCTGTCCAGGAAGGGCAGCGGTGAACTGTATTTTCAAGGCCGAAAACAACTGTCCATCGCGGTGCCCTTGAGTTGTCTCTGCAAGTGAAAGTCTAAAAAGGTCAAGATCATCTTTTCACATCTATTCTTCAAAAAAAAAATGTCACCCATGGAAATGGTAACCAGATGTTGCGCTGCCACATGAGTTGTCCTTTGAGTCCTGAAGGTCCGCCATCACACTGCAGCTACAGCTACAGCAGCGCGGCATGGCGTGCACGGGCCTCCGCTTTATTTGCTTTTGAGCTCGCTCTCTCCCACCGAAAGGCCAGTCCGCCTCTGGTTGATTGTACTCGTCCCCGTCGGCGGGCGGAGGCAATACTGCGATCCTGCTAGGAAAAACAACCAGGGCATTCCAGAGGAGCTGCAGGGGCCTCAACAGCTGATATTTGCGATTATCATACCTGTCTGTAATTTGTAGAAAATTGGCTAATCATCAAAGTATGCCGACTTTCGCTTTTTGTAATCGGATCGCGTCGCTCGCGGGAGACGGAGACTCGGCTTTGCGGCGGTTTAAGTGAGAGTAGCCATGTCTGGTGATATTAAAGAAAGTGATTACAACGGAGCAGACAAATGTACACATACGTTCATTAAAATCACGGGGCAAAAGTACGAGACGGATAAGGTTGCAATTACAAAGTTCAGTTACGCTGAGTATCCACATCGCCGAAAGAGAGGGCTTTTACGTTTTCGCGAACTGGTCGCGGCTCTCGAATCGGTTTCACACGGAGAGGTCTCGTCATTGAAAACAAACGAGCTCTGACTCTCGGCGTCGATCGTTTATGTTAATACTCTGGATTATTATTTCTCATCTTTTTTCATCCAGCACCAGTCGGAGTCCTTCTAAACGCGACGGAGCTAAAAGGGAAACGAAGCCGGGCTTGCGGTTCGGTGACACCCGATATACCCCGACACCTGGAACCGTAAAAAATCATCACAGCCCAAATTGTGAAAACAGCTGAACTTGGCCCCCGAAAAAAAAAAAACCCCGGGCGCACACAAAGTCCCGGGGCTTTCTGCTAAATATCCAAACAGATATTCTCTCCTCTCCCACCTGGATCCGTCTTGCTTCTCACACCTGGAGCTTGTCTTTCGCTCATGTGTCCAGGTCCTGACTCTCCTTCGCGCCCGTCCCCTGGCCGGCGGCCTGCTGGTAGGCGTACCCGGAGCACTTCTTCAGGCAAACCGGCGCCATTTCGCGGCCGGCGCCCTGTCCTCTCCTGACCTTCTCCTTCTCCTTGCGGACGTGAGACGTGCCGCTGCTTCCTTTGGAAGAAACCGTCTGACCTCGGAAGAGCTGCGCCCGCTGTTGACAGAGGCCTATCTTGCTGAGGAGGATGAACACATCCCCCCTGAAGGCCTTGGTGAAAATGGCGTAGAGGAATGGATTGGCGCAGGAGTTGAGCGGGTAGAAGAGAACCAGTAGGATCTTGGAGTTTGATACGGTGATGAGTGGGTGGTCCAGCACGGCCGATACTGCATAGAAGGAAATGGGCGCCATGCACAGGAAGTCAGTAAAGATCAGCACGGCCATGCGTTTGGCGATGTTGGTATCCTTGGATCCGGACCTGTAATGGGGATTGTGCACCGTGCAGTAGATCTTCACGTAGCAGGCGCAGATGACCAGAAAGGCCAGGATGTTGAGGAGCAGCACCGAGATGACGTAGACCAGCGCGACGGTGGACTGGATGTCCATGGGGAGGCAGATGCTGACCTTCTGGTAGCTGCTAACCCCGACCAACGGCAGCAGCGCCAGCAGGAGGCAGAGGATCCAGCCGGCGAGCATGACCGCCGCCGCGTGGTGAAGGTGCAGCTTGCGATCCAGCCGCATGGCGAAGGTGATGGCGTACCACCTTTCCAGCGTGATGACGGTCAAAGTGTAGACCGACAGCTCGCTGGCGAAGACGGTGAAGAAGCCGGCGAGGGCGCAGCCGGGGCCCGTCTGCCAGTCGATGGCGTGGTTAAAGTACTCGGCTTGCGTGTGGACGTCCACCGAGGCGATGAGCAACAGGTAAATCCCCATGCAGAGGTCTGCGAAGGCCAGGTGGCACATGAGGAAACGGGACACCGAGAGCTTGTAATGGCTGGTGAGCAGAACCAGCAGCACCACGACGTTTCCCAGCACGGCCAGCAGGCTGACGAACCACACCGTCACGCGCAGGAACCTAAAGCCCATGATGTCCTCGCAAGGGTTGAACTCATCGGGCACCGGCGCGCACGCCACCTCCTCCCCCTCCTCGCACACCACGTAATCGGAACGGCTGTCGAAGTCCTGGCTCACGTCCTCCTGGGGGTTCTTCAGGGTCTCGCCGAAGCCCACGTCCTCGTTCGACAGGCCGCCGAAATAGGCGTGGTAGTGCAAGCTGCCGTGGAAGTCGCCCCTCCTCGGATCCCTCTGCACCCCGCCCTCGTCGTTCAGCTCCCGGTCGTCGACCGTGTCCGTGGCGTCGGCGTCGTGGACGGAGAGCACGGGTAGCGTCCCGACAGAGCGTTTGTGATGCTGGTCATAGTAGGCGGTCAGGTTACAGATAAGGTACTCCAGAAACCTGAAAGGTACACGGACATACATGTTCGATAAGAGGCCGCAAGAGAAAAAGAGCACCAAAGACGACTCTTTGAGTTTTTACTGAAATAGTGCTGACTGCAGTCGAGGCCAAAGGAGTGCTGGGGCCAACGCCGAGAAGCAGGTTCACCCAGGACTGATCACCAGTCGATCACGGGGCCACATAGACACATAGAAGCATTCACTCTCATTCATACATCATATAGACATACAACCATTTGCTTGTTCATAGCTCATATAGAGACGTACAACCATTCACTCTCCCATTCGTATGTTTGGCCAATTTGGTGTCTCCTCTGAACCTCCTGCATGTTTTGGATTGTTGGAGGACACCAGAGAACCCAGAGGACACTGAGGAAACCCCAAAAAAAGGGGGCCTCCCTGTCGGAATCGAACTGGGGACCCGGCGCTAACCACTGCCATTTCAAAAGTTAAACCTCTGCTTCCTCTTTCGTCTCACCCTCGTTTCTTCTTGAGGTTCTTGAAGCCGCAGCAGTGGCTGGGGTAGGTGAGGTTGGCGACGGTGAGGTGCTTGAAGATCTTGATGGGCGGCAGTTTCTTCAGGGCCCGGGCGTCGCGGGCCCTCAGCTCCCGGAGGGAGCCCATCCCAGTGGAGGGCAGGGAGGTGATCCCCGTCAGGGATACGTCTCTGGAAGAGGGGAGAGGAGAGCCGGTCAGGTTGATTTTAATTTCCATTTTGTTTTACTCATTGATGATCTCAGAGAGGCGTCTGAGGTCCTTTACCCTTTTTGTCTTCCTCCTTAATTCACTGTTTCCCGGTAAACCTTCGGAGGAACAGAAACATCGATCTATTTCTACCCAGCGGCGGAAGTATTCCCGCCGTCACACAGGAGTTGGCTTTTTGTAATACGCTGCTGAAGGCCGTTTTTCGGAGATCCGTCTCAGAGGAGGCGCAGTATTTTTCGGTTTTATTCACTTGTTCTTTAAATAGGGTGAGTTCCACATGGATCGTTGTCTACCGCTTATCCTACTCAGGGTTGCGGGGGGATGCTGGAGGCTATCCCAGCTGCCATTGGGCGAGATGCAGGGTCCACCCTGGACTGGTCAATCAGGGCAGACAAACATTCACTGTCTCGTTCACACATCCGGGCAATTGTTCCCATTTTTTTCCAATTAGCCTGCTTTTGGACGGCGGGAGGAAAACCCAGGCAGACACGGGGAGAACACGCGAACTCCGGAAAGGTCCGAACCAGGGTCCTCCGCACCGTGAGGCCGAAAGCGCCGACCACTGCGGCGGCGTGCCGAACGCGTTTCGGGCGGCAGAGTGGCGCGGTGGTTAGCGTTTCGGCCTCACAGCAACGAGGTCCCAGGTCTGATTCCTACAGGGGGCATTTCTGTGTGGAGTCTCCATGTTCTCCCCGTGTCTGCGCGAGGTTCGTCCGGGTTCCCTCACAGCAGTTCAGCAGGCGTGTGACGAAGTGGGTGGATGGTTGTATGTCTCCATATTAAGGAACGAATGAGTGAGTGAATAAGTGTTGTGTCTCCACACAACAATTCCTTGCAGGAAGCTGCTAAAGACTTTTTATAACACTGTGGTATCTGCGCCGCTCTGTGCTGTGGTCTGCCGGAGCAGTGGAAGCTCCAAGAAGGACAGAAAAAGACTGAATAAGCCAGTCAGGCTCAATCCTGAGCCGGTGGTGGACCAGAGGAGAATGTTAGCCAAGCTGACATCCATCAAGAACAGTCCCAAATTACACAAACTCATGAGAATCTGCTTTAATTACTATTCAGTGGAGATGCTGCTCCAAAATAGCAGTTTTTTGCACTTCTGCACTACTTGCAATCTTTCACCACCCCATCCGTGCAGTCTTTTTATTTCCATTTATCCTGCTATACTGGTCCTGTCCAGCAGACATCTCCCACTGTCACTTCTACCATCATTTTCCCACGCAAGGCACGTGTTTAAAAGATCTGCCCTAGACTGTATATGTTGTACAAACTGTTTTTCTACCCACGCTCTTCCACCCTGCTGTGACAATTGAATTTCCCTGTCAGGGATCAATCAAGTCCATTCTTATCCTTCTATGACATCTGAACAAGAGGGTGAATCGTTGTTCATCTCTAGTGGGTGAGAGACTGAATTGTTGAACAATTGAACAATTTAACAGGTCTGTCTTTCTATGAGCTGTAAATGAGAGGGTGAATGGTTTCAAATCTCTATATTTAGCCCCGTGATCGACTAGCAACTGGTCCTGGGTGACACCCTGGAGCATTAGCATGAGCGGTATGGCTAACGAATTAACGAACGAATGAGTGAACGAGCACATCTAAACGTCATCTCAAAATGATGTGCACATCCCATAAAGAGGTACAAGGAATGCAATCAATCGATGAAAATCAACCATCAAGAAACGAACCGGTTCTTCTGCATACAGGGATCGTAAAGCGGAGGCTTATTATTATGTAATGTAGCATTTTGGTCACAAACGCGGCTCAGCGTCGCGGCCCGTGTTTTCATTTTTGCCCGCTTGGGTCAGAAGGCCGATGTTATCGAGCGCGAGCGAAAATACAAGTGATTCACTTTGATCCGAAGAAAGAAAGTCGATAAGCAGGCGCGCGGGATCACTGATCGGACGACGAGAGGAGCTGGAGGTGAAACCAAGAATGGATTAAACCTCCGCGCAACTTCCATCTGTTTCCCGGAACAAGCTCCTTGCTCCTTTAAGCAATCACATGTGGTATTTCTCCTGCTTGGGCCCGTCACGCCAGAGGCTGCATCGATCACGTTATGTTTCGAAACGGAGGCGCGACCGGCTCGCCGGCGTCCCGAGCAGGCCGCCGGTCTGCTTTTGTCATCGCCAGATGTTTCGCTCATGATCTCACGGAAGTGACTTCACCCGGTGCATCGTTCCGCGGAGGGAACCTTCACGCGAACCACATTTCTCGTGGCAGGAGCCAAGAACCACGGCTACGAGTGCGAAAGGGACGCCTGACGACATCCCGACTTCAGAATTTATAAAACACATCTACTTTCACCACTTTTTTCTACATAGAAATAGTTAATAATTTCCCATATTTAAATGCAACTCGAGAAAACAAATGACAGATTTCATGACATTTAGACGTCAATATAAAAACCTAATGTTGAACAATTATGACGTTCATTCTATCTGGTCCGTCATTGGCCGAGAGGCGGGGCTCACCCTGGACTGGTCGCCTGTCAATCACAGGACCACATATCCAGACATCCAACCATTCACCCTCTTACTCACATGCCATGTATGGATATGTAACCTTTCCCTCTGTCATTCACACAGGTATATGCAGAGAATGAAAAAGACGAGATCCACCCTTCCATCCGTCCATCCATCTGTCCATCCGTCCATCCATCCACCCGTCCATCCATCCATCCATCCATCCTGTGGGTCCGTTCCTTGAGCCCTCCGGGGAAATTAGCTGCTATTTGTTCTCTAGAAATAGATGGACGAGTCCGTTCTCCAAATGAAGAGGTAAATAGGCTGCAGGTTGCCAACTTACAGGAGCATGGGGCCGCTGATGGTGCCGGCGAAAGCCATTTCATCCATCCTGGTCAAATGTTGATTCCTGTGAAGGTATCTAGACAGGAAAGCAAACATTTAAGCGTATTGAGGGAAAAAAAACGGACAACATGGAGAGCGAAGCCGCCACAGCGTTCATGTTCTGCATGGCGGGAATAATAACCATTGGCTATCAGATGGGTAGAATTGTTTCTATTTTCTCACAACACTGCTTAGTGGTGTGAAAAATCCCGCCGTTAGCTAACGCTGTACTTATTTTAGCCAAAATGTTGACGTTCTGCTGCGAGCCCTGGAAACCCATCGGTGGTGTCGCGGGACAGAAGAGCTGGGACCTCTTCGTTGGTCAATTTCTCGCCGGTTCTGCCCATTTTGATGCAAGAAAACAGCTGACCAGTGACCATGGCAGGTTTTAAAAATGCCTAAGATTCCAAAAATGAACCATGTCCAGAAAGCTTGGGCGTGGCTTAAGATTTCCACCAATATCCAAGCACCTATGTCATGTGTTCCTATGGAGCCATAAGGAGACCTTGCCTTGGCGCAGGAGGTAAAATGGTAGAAGGACCTGTGTTCCCTGGTTCCTATGCTGGTCCTGAGATGCCTCCTTGAAGACGTGAGGGTCAGTTCACATAATTTACATCCTAAGCAGAGGGTTTCTGGACCAACCGGGGAAAAAAAAAAAAAAAAAAAAAATCATGTTGAAAATGAAGGAAATGAAATTTAGCTTCCCTGCTATCCACGCTAATGTGCAGAGGCGAGGATTTGATTTACTGACTCCAAACGGGCTCCTGTCGCCTGCGCAGAGCGACCTGGGCCCGCTCATTAAAACCTTGGCCCGAGCTCCTTCAGAGAGCACGCGAGAGGCCCGCCGAGACCTGGCCGATCTTCTTATGATTCGGGTTTCGGGCGCCAGATGTCCGAACGGGTTTTTTAGCACGGGAGAAAATACACCTCGAGCTGCGGCTCGGCTGATTTAGAACTCGAAGATGCTCGCGGGGAACATCACCGCAAAGTTCTGACCGGCAACGTGCTCGGCAGGAGATCAGGGACGGTCTCAACGGGAGAACGTGTATGAGTCCATTGGGGACCTCTTTCAATAGCGATTGCGGGCGGCGTGTACGTACACTTGATCCAGCCGCGTCCCGTTGAAGGCGTGATGTTGGATTTCCCGGATGCCGTTCCCGTACAGCATCCTGAAAGAGCAGATCGAACAAGTTAACAAATCCAGCGCCGGTTTCCCGTCTCCCCGGACGACGTGCTTTCCAGGATGTGCCGAAGAGGCAGAGATAAGTGGGACCAACTTATTGCCCATTTCTCCGGCGAGGTCTCGTCTGTCTGGGTAATTCTGCGGTTGTAACCCCAAATTCCCCGTAAACGCCGCTTTGAAATTGTGTGATTTCAAATTGCACCCTCCAACCCCTCCGCTCCCCAACTCCGGAGCCCGACCGCACATCTGCGAGGCGGCCCGGTTTGTGCGCGATTTTCTGTGCTCTTTGTTTTTGCAGCGTGTGTGAGAGTTCAGAGGGAAGACGTGTTTCGAAAGTGAGGTCATTCTGGCCGGCCCCGCGCCTCATCTAATGGCTATATTAGGATTCCAATTTGATTTAGGGGATGAAGGGATATGTATTAAGCCTGCATTACATCTCCCTTATTCACTCTCATATGGAAAAAACATGGAGCGGTAGGTTTTCTTGCACGCGCGGGTGGAGCTCTGCAGATTTATACCTACGCATCAGTTGCCGCCGACCCCCGGGGCGGCGCTCCCAGGAACCCGACGTCCCGAAATCGCTGGAGCAGCGCCGATACACCCCAGTAATCTTACCCCGCCCTCTGTTCTACCCCCTCGTCGCCTGTCTCCTGATCTGTTGTGGAAGGAAACTTTACCACCTGACAGTTCTCTACATCAAAACCCATAAAATATCAAACTGCATTAAAGTTGTGTTATGCTATCTTGTGTTATCAAGTACTAAGAGCTAATGATAGCAGTTAACTAGCATCGGCTGTCATCAGGTATTCAAAATCAAATATGGGATCTGGCACTGATGTTTCTGACTGTGTGTGTGTGTGTGTGTGTGTGTGTGTGTGTGTGTGTGTGTGTGTGTGTACTGGGTAATATCTCACACTGTGAGCACGTCACCGGTGATGCCGCGGAAGGAGTTGGCCGGGATCTCGGTGATGGAGGGATGATCGACGATCTCCCTGCAAGGGAAGTACCAGACCAGACAGAGAGGAAATGAAGTTACGATGCAAATACGGACGCTTTCGCCGGAACACCGGAGCCGGAACGACGGTGTAGTTGAGGTGCTCGCCAGAATTATGGCCGGATAGGAAAATAGAGCTGGATGCAGGATGGAAGACATCTATCATCGCTGACAATACAACCTCTCCTGCTGCTGTCATTGGGCGAGAGGCGGGGTTCGCCCCTGGACCAGTCGATGGCAGGGCCACACATAGAGACGTTCACTCTCTTATATACACGTACATATATCGACATTCAACCATTCACACGTCCAGGCATTTTAGTCCCAGATCGACCAGCTGCTGGGTTTGGACTGCGAGAAGAAACCGGAGGGCTCGGAGGAAACCCTTTTTTCGTTTTTTAGGACGTGTGATTTGATCTGGCAGCCCCCCCCCTCCTGCGGCGTGGCTCAAAGCCATCAGAAGAACTGCAGGGTTGAGTCCGGCAGAGGACAGGAAGGAATGGCGAAGGGTCGACGGAACCACAGCGTCGCACACTGCGACACCCGTGGAAGAAGATACGCGAAGCTCCTCGGTTTTGAAATTGCGCAGACCTTGAACGTCGAACCTGCCGGGTACGAATACTTCGGGTTGCAGATTCTGGGAGGTTTGGTGCGGCCTTGCGTTTGTACGTGAATAAGATGGGAGTCCCTGCGAGCTGGACACGAACTGGCCTCCAGAGGCCAAAGTTCCCACGGCAGCGATCGCTCTCGTTCGTGCCTTCTCTCCATCAATCCCTGCTGCGGCCAATACAATGAGGGTGACTTCAATCACGACACATCAACAAGTCGCAAACTAGCTTTCGGCGAAATTCGGCTTAACGAATGAGACGTGACCGAGGCCTTGGGTTTTATTAAGGCTCTGTTTGGGAGGCCTTATGCGTGTCCTTGAGCTAAATTAACAAAATGGCTCTCAGGACAGGAAAAATGAGGCGCTGAGGGTTCCCCTCCGGTCGGCAGCGACCTTAATGAATTCACTGAGACTGTCAGCGCTTGTATAACCTGTGAAGAAAGCGGTTTGTGGATATGCACAGATGTCCAAGTCCTTAGTTGAGAGTCTCCAAATTGCACCTTATATTTCTGAAAATAAAGACCTTTGAGATGAGACTTTTTTTTAGGATTTTTATCTCAGCGTGGGCCAGCATGACCTTCCATGTTTTTTTTATGATGCCCTTACAGCTAGTCTTATCAAGAATAAGTGGACTCGCTGCAGGGGTTTTCACATTGGTGCGATGAGCCAATCCCTAAAACTTACGATGCCAGAGACAAAAGATAAGGCTATTGACTTTGGGGAAAGAGTTTCCGCCATCCTCCTAAAACAAGAAAAGGTAGAAGTAGTTTGCAGACGTTGGAAGATAAACCACGCTTAGATCCCGTTAGGCTCCTCCGAAATAATCCCTTTCAGGGAGTTCAGCTGTTTCAACGCGAACGGATCGCAATTACAACACGTTTCATTCGTCTTGTCCAAGGCCATGGCTTTGCTTTTATCTGCAGGTTCTGGTACCTGCCGGGAAGGAATGTGCCGAGTACAAGCTTTCGAATCATTGGCTGTAATACTGATGGCGACCGCCTCGTTTGTCAAATAGGGGGTCATTAGAAAAGCTCTTCATGAGCCCCTACACCCCCTCTACTATAGGTTTTCCCTCATTTCCTCTGCACTTAGGTGTAAAATATCCACATACAGCAGGAAGGCACATGTTCTCCCTTCTGTCCCAGAGGCTATTAACTATTTGACATTGTAATTTGAGGGGTCGTTACTGCACTGTACTTTGGAATCTCCCGTTATTAAATACATGACCTTTGTGTCCTATTAGTTTGGGATGTGTTATGGACTCGTGTAGAGTTTCCAAAGCTAATCTGTTTCCTACATTGTAATCTTGCCCCTTTCTATTGTCCACAGAGTCTAGCTATCTTTGGAGAGGAGGCCCTCGGGGCGCCCAAGGACTCCAGGTTAGCGGAGGTCAGGGTAAGCTGCTGAGAGAATCAGTCCTGGTATTTATCTGCTGCGCTTCACCGCACGGTGCGGGAGAATCAATGCCATCCAAACAGAGCGGAGAAGGCCAAGGAATAGGTGTAGTCTCTCAAAGTGCAGCAAAAGGATCTGCAGGTAGATAAGGTTAGTTTCAACTGAGCTTTCAACCTTGGCTTAACCTGCCTCATCAGAGAAACATCCATTATGGATTGAGACAACTTGAGGGAGTTCATACCCATACAATTCAAGGTCCCTAATGCACTCCTACCTGCACTTTGAACTCCTCTGGCACGCCTCACAATGGACTTCCAGCTCTCATACATGTCCTGCACCACTCTAACATGTTTCTCTGCCACTCCAGACGTCTTCATACAGACGGTACCACGGTTCCTCTCTGTTCAAAACCTGGGTGTTATCTCTGACCGATATTCGAGGGAGGCCCCCACATAAAAAAAAAATTGGCCTTTTTTAGTAAACTAGAATCGTGAAATTAGGCATATTCTGTCTCAAAAAGCTTCCAGACTGGATTGTTGTAACTCCCTTTTGTTGGGCTGTCCTAACGAGTGGTCCTTTCCCCAATGCATGATAGTAACCTCATGCCTTCACCCGAGTCCCTGGGGTCTCCAAGGGGCCGTGGCTTGATCGGGCGCAGCAGTTGTAGCCGTTAGCATTTCTAGCATTTGTTATCACTATTAGACCTTTAATGCCTGTCCCTACCAACCCCACATACCGCCCATGTCTCTATCACACTCTTTCTTTCTATCTCTGTCCTTCTCTCTTGCCACTCCTCTCTCTCTACCCCAACCAGTTGAGACAGACCGCCACCACTATTGAGCTCCGATCTGCTCGGAGTTTCTGCCTGGTAAAGGACAGTTTTTCTTGCCACTGTTGCCAAGTGCTTGCTCACGGGGGATTGTTGGGTTTCTGTAAATCATTTTAAAGAGTGTGGTCAAGACCTGCACTACTTGGCAGTTGTCATGAGAGAACAATTTGTCGCCGTCTAAATAAAATTTGACTTGACTTGAGTTTCTTGGCACCCTGTCATACGTCTTTTTCTTGTTCTGCAAAGGCGCTACACAGCTCCCTCTGGCCTTCTCCGTTCTCCTCTATCAACATTCTCAAAGCAAATGCTGCATCTGTGGTGGTCTTTCTTGGCATAAGACCACACTGCCGCTCACAAATGCACACCTCTGCCCTCAATCTAGCTCTCACTCCTCTTTACCGTAACTTCATTGTACGGCTCATCAACTTTATTCCTTTATTCGGGTGGATCAATTAATTCTGAGAGGGTGTTTTCCAGGTTAGAACCTCATTTCCGGCTTCGGTGAGTCAAAGCTGAGTGCCAAGTGTATGCTGTAACACTTGAATTTAGTTTTTTGTTTTCCTGAAAGCCGTGTTTTGACACAGTATTGGCTGTAAATAGTGTTCACAGGAACGCACACGTTGCAAATACTTACAGTATGAAGTTCATGTCGCTGGACTGGATGTTGCTCAAGTCGGGGAAAGAGGTAAGACCGGTATTGAGAAGCCCCCTAAACGAAGACAGATAGCATCTTTTATAGACAAAATGCTTATTGATGTCTTATTAAAGTCTGAAAAAGGGGGTTAAATTCTCGCTGCGCTGCAAACATTCTTCATATACGTTGCTGATTTATGGGGTAATCTTGATGTGTAATTCAACTGGAACTCCAGGCACTCACAAATATTTCAGGCTCGGGAGATTCTTGAAAGCTTCGCCGTCAATGGCGGTCAGACTCTTGGTGTTCCGTATTTCTCTTCGAGGACAAACAGAAAACGTTATTTTGCACCGACGACAATGTGATACGTAATACGTACACGCGTTATTTTCTCCTCCGGATACGTGTCTTGTAACCAAACCGCCGCATCCTGGTTGGGAATTGAACAAAAGACTGAAGCTAGTAGCTAGCTGCGATTAGGAAAATGTGCATGTAAAAATCTACAATGGAACTTTTGACAGAATTCTAGGATTGTTTATATTAAAGTTACTTCGCATTGGATTGGAATTAGCTTGATAGGCTCGCTTGACAAGCTGTCATAGCATGCTAGCTCCTGGTGACTATGCTAGTCTTAAAGCTTGTACTTATTCCGCAAGAAGTGAAAATTTGTGTTTGTCTGTTTCTTTGGGTTGCTGGAGGTTGGTGGTTCGATTCCCAGTTCCTCCTGTCTCCGTGTCAAAGAGTCCTTGGGTGAGACACCGAGTCCCAAGTGTCTCCCGGTGGCCTGGCTCGCACAAGAAGCGCCGCCATTGGTGAGCAATTGTGCATGTGAATGGGTGAATGCTATTGCTATCTGGTTTAAAGCGCTTTGAAGCGGCTAGCTGTGAAAGCACTCTATAAGTTGATAGGTCGCCCACTGCAGCACCTGTCACGTGCGCAAAGAACAAAAATGCAGCGAAAGTACGATGACAATGGAAGAGCGTGAGACAGTCGTGTAAGTGGTTGTTTCACGGTGCTTGATGTGAGCCTCGAGCCGCTGCCGCGAGATGAACAGTGCCGGGAAGGATTTCTTCTGCCTGCTCTGCTTTATCTGTACACTCTCCTTGGTTGACCTTCTGTTGCGAAGGTGTCGCCATCTTTTTGTGCATAACGTTCATGCGCTTCTTTTAAAAAATTTGCCAGCCACTTGCGTATCTTTCTACACTTTACTTCCCTGAGTTACAATGATTTACATCCTTTTATTCTTTGACCATCCATCACTGTACAACCTTCCGTGCCAGCAGAAAAGCGGGAATGAAAAAAAAAACCCTGTTCTGCTGTTCCGCATTAACCACGCCTACCTCAACATTCAGAACAATCACACAAAAATTCTCTGACATCCGGCAAGAAAAGGAGATCTATCCGGATGACGGGTCGAGGACAAGCTGCGAGAACACAACGATGTCAGGAATAAATTCCTGCGTCTTGCGGAGGACGTACAGGGCTCAGGGGAGGGGGGGGGAGGTTAATCCCCATTTCTATTTTGATTCACCATTTCAAAAGAAAAAAGATCGAAACGATCAATCTATTCTTTACCCCAAAGAGCAGAGCAGAAGTGAAATATCAATAATTTATTCCAAGCAATCGACGCGCTTTATTTCACATACATGCATATTGACATGTACTTCATTGTCGACGTGTTGCTATGAGCTGTCTGTCGTATTCCAGTTGCAAAGCCGGCCCGCTGAACCGCCAGCTCGGGCCGCAGCCTCAGATCCGCAGCCGCTTCCAGGCTTAATTACCCGACAGGAAGCGGAGCGTTAATTTGCGTCTGACCCCGAAGGGAAACCGGAGAGAGTTGCCATGATTTCACGGGGAGCCTCTACGCCGCACCAATCAGTGGCAAACTCGCCCCGGAGATCCAAAATACACCCCTGGCGTAAAGACACCGACCTCCAACCTCAGCCGGCGGTTTTTGGATGACTCCTTCCTTTATTTTGATACGTGGGATTGGGCAGCCAATGAGGAGGGGCAATAAAAGCAGAGATAATCAAGATATAATGGACGTCCTATTGGTGCACGCACATTTAGGATGAATACATCGCTGTTAGGGTTATTTTCTCGGGAGCCTCAGAGGACAGCAATTGAGGAGGGCGGGCGGCGCGTTAGAAATCATCCAAATAGTCTTGCAGTGAAACATGAGGGGTTCCGCGGGTCCAGATTTCCAACACAAATCTCTATCCTGCTATTATGAAGTGGGTGCAACACGGTGGACTGTCGCAAATGTAGCAGGGGTGCTGAAGAAGGAAGGAGAGGCTGCTTATCCTCCAAAACAATAGTTGTCGGATCGCCTCGCGGCAACTGGACTTCTTGAGGACGTTTCGCCTCCCATCACGTCCGCTTCTTCAGTTCCAACGTACCGCGGGGAGTTCCCGGGAAATGACCGCTGGGGTTGGGTGTTGGTCCCAGTTGAGATTGTGTGTTATGTTGCTAAGTTTTGCAGAAGCTAGGTTGGACGGGGTTGTAATGTTAATGTGTTCATCGTTCGGGGTACAAACGTGCGGATTCCAGGGACTCGCCAGAGTTGGAAAATGAACGGATGACTGTGAGGCGAACGTGTAGATTGTGTAAAACAGATGAAGCCAGTGAGATCACTCGGAAGACCCCGCCTCGGAGTAAGAGCTCAGATGGTCCACGGTTCCTATGCTGTCTGGATGGGAAAAAGAAACAGCACGGTTCCTGAAAACGTTCTCGAGCTAGAAAAACTGCCTCTGAGCCTTCACAGACATCTTCCCGAACTCCTTCCATCCTGCCTGTCGAGCCGGACCGCGCCCAAATTCTGACTCCCTCTCTCACCCGTGTGCGGTAATTCTACGCTAGGGTGGCACCGATGTTCTCCTATAAAAGCCGTTGAGCGGCGCACAGGGAAGGACGTGCTGCTGTTTTCCCGGCTTTTCAAGGTTCTAAATAAACTGCTTTTTTTTTTTCCTCCAGAGGGGAAGCAGGAAACGCCCGATCGATACGGATCAATAAAGAGTCCGCCGTTCCCCATTTCCGCTACTCACATGTGGGTGATTTTCCTCAGGCCGTGAAACGAGTGCCTCTCCAGCCTCTTCAGCGCCATGTCCAAATATATATATCTGGAGGAGGGCAAGGAGCAGAAATGACATTCGCAGACTGGGCGCAGGACGTCCTTCGTTTGCTCGACTAACTTTCCCGAGAAAGACGACACGGCGTCAGAAGTGAGGGGGATACGCGAAAACATAGTTTCACAAAGTGTGTGGGTTTAAAAGCCATGAGTCTTTTCCCGAATCTATCAGCCCACCTTGTCCTAAAGCCTCCCAAAACCGGGGTAATTTTCCAGGTATGCGTCTCAGGTATACATTACCAAGTCATCAGCCATTGTTTTCTCACGTGTTATTACTCGGTAACACTCATGCTACTAACATTAACACTGAACTTGAAACGGGATCGCTTGAAAAAAAAAAAAAGAATTCCGTATATTCGGTTGAAAGAGCGGCCTTCTAATCATTTTATTGGTTACATCATGGAGTCATTGTACGGCGAACAAGGACATCTGAAAGCCAGGTCCGGGTAATTTTCTTCGGCCTCGCGGAAAAACTATCTCTTTGTGAAATGACTTGGACACGGACTAAGTGGCCGGGGGTCAAGGCTTAAGTGTATGTTTTGCCTCTACGCGCAGACTCCGGGATCTACTGGGAGTCTGAAATTACCCCACACCCGTCAGGCTCCACTGAAATACCAATGTCCAAAATCCCGCTGCGGCCGAAGGGGCGGCATTAGCGCTTCCAGCTGTGATTAGGAGCCACTGATACTAAACAGAGAGCGCATCATCTGAGTGGGGGAACCGAGGGAGGAGGAGTGCGTTCGACCGGGATAAGTACCCAGTTTTAGGCGCAGCGGTTGAAGCCGAACGAATGGGACGAGAGGCGATTCTCTCAAAATGGCAGTAGACGTGAAGCTAACTCACATCCTGGAGACGTTGACCAGGTTATCGAAGGCGTCCGCCGGCACAGACGGGAGACGAGTCTCGAACAGCCATCTGCTCGGGAAACAGAAAGAAAGATGTGTCAGTCGTCTTCTGTCGAATCCGGTAAACCTCGGGGTCGTGTGAAAGGACGACGAATAAATCGACAAAACCGAGCCCAGGACCCACCGCCAACCCCATCCGTTTTTTGAAACCGATGGGGGGAAAAAAGGAGATTCTGGACTTGACTTGGACGAGAGCTGGCAGGCGGATCGTCAGGCGTCTGGGTTTATTCAGGACAGCGTTTTGAAAAAGTGAAAGTGTGGAAAATTCACGGGTAGAATACAATGGCCCTACACATTGTTCTGGAAAAACGCGGTGCCTCGATAGGCTGCCGCGCGAAATCAAGGGTTTAATTAAAACCTGACCGAAAACAAATCATCGGTCCTCTTGGAGTGGGGGGGTGGGGTGGCGATAACTTGTTTTAGAAGGTTAGCAGTTAATGCTGGAGTCCAGCGTTCAGCTTCATTCAGCTCCAAATTCATCAAGAGCTTTCATGATATGATAGCAGAGGGTGCTTTCAGAGAGAGAAAAAAACTGGTAGCACAGCTACGCTAGAGGAGAACATTCATTCATTCACTTTCTACAGCTTATCCTGCACTTAGGGTTGCAAGGGTACCGGAGCCTATCGCAGTTGTCATTGGCCGAGAGGCGGGGTTCACCAATCACCCTCTCATTCACACGTCATATGGAGACATAAAACCGTCCATTCAGTTATTCAAACGCTTCATTTAAAGGCTTAGCTGAAATCCCAGCCGCTGGTCGTACCACTCCGGCCGGGGTCACGCGACGCAGATGTCACCGGGAGGGATCGTAGACGACTGTTTTTTGGTCCAACCAACTGAATGATCCTGATAGTGACCATATCTATGAGAGGGTAAACAAACATGGCCGACAAATGGCTCCCCGTTGCTGCTGTTAGCGCAGCTGTAGTTGTATTTCCTCCATTAGCAAAGTCCAGCTTGGCTCAGTCGAACCCTCTCTCTCCTTCACTGTCCGCCATAGTTGTTCTGAAAGTTCCTGTCGTTTTTGCCGTCCGAAGCTACTTCCTCCGTCCCACCTCTTCTTTTTCATTGGCTGTTGGCTACCTGACAGCAGTCCGCAGTTGGCTATAAATACAAACATGTTGGATTGACGGCGACTGACGTCGGGTCGGTCGGATTTCAGATTTCTCTGCCGCCTGGCCACGCCCACTGGCCCCAGCAACTCACGCTCACGAGTGAATTGCGGGAAAATCGGGCTTCTGAATAAAACAAGTTTCCCGGGGCATTTGTTTTTTCCGCGGATGTCGATAGCACGGAAAATCCATCACATTTCAAGAGTAGATTTAAGTGGAAAAGCGCTACGATTTGTTGTGCGTGCGTTCTTTCTTCCCTGGGGTCGTACAGCAGACGCAATCACCGTGCAATGACAGATTCGTAATGGGTGAAAGACTTAAGCTGGCCGCCACGAGTGGAGGCAGAGCCTGTGGAAAGGATGCGCGGAGCTGTGCAGAAATTGTTCCATCTCAAAGCGGGGAGAACCCGAGTCGGAAGCCTAGAACATGACTCAGCTCGAGCCGCGAGAACAATAGACGAATTCAAGGTCCTTGATTTGGCTCGGACTCTGAATTCGAACGGCGCTCGCACAGGTCCGGGGGGTTGGAATCAGTCGGTAGACGTAAGAACACGGCAGCTTTGACAAACCCAAACAAACAGGGGGGACGCAGAGCAGACCCCCGACACCAAACACCTCCATCTGAACCCCCGCCCCGCCGCCCCGCTCCTACCCAAATAACCCCGTCCCGAGACGGTCTTCATCTCGGGACGGCTTAAGGGGAAAATTACCGCCCCAATTTGTCTTTTCGGATAGACGCCCAAAGAAAACACGGGCCGGGACTCGGGGTTTGAAGTCAGGAGAAGCCTCATCGTTTATAATCGTGTCAGAATTCGAATTAACAACACGGCCGTATTCGCCGTTAGGGTCATTTTGATGTATGGCAGCCCGTTCCCGCTCGTGGACCGAGCCTGTTCCATATTCATCGGCAGAGTTCAGCCCCCGGACTTTCAAGCGAAGAACGGCGTAGCCGTTTGCTACAACTTTCCACCTCAAGCCTCACCTGACTGTATTTTTCATCTCCCCGAGATAGATACTCAAAGATGATGTGTCTGCTTGTTTGTTTTTTCAGAACAAACGAGACTCCCGCTAGAATGGAGCAACAATTTCCATTTCACCGCCTGGATCATTATTTCCAGGCACTTCAGCTTCGGCTCGGCGTGATCGATAATCCCGGCCGATCCTCTCTTTGTCTCCAGAAAACAGCCCTAGAATTTCCTATATTCATCAGCCGAATGGGAGCGAAGAGATAGCCGATATAGCAATTTACCATATGTTTAAACTCCCATTAAAAATCCTGAGGCGTTTGAAGCTCTTGAATGCCTCCGCCTCTCTCCTTCCCCTTGAAGTCTTTTTCTCCTCGTAATTATTCTCAAATGGGACTCTCGGGGTGTTTGAGCAAATGTGCTGCAAAAGGTAAATATTGTACTTGAACGCGCCGTCCAGACGCAGGCAGGAGTCACGCTACGCCGGCCGCTGAGCGCGTCTGTGCTTTCCTTTCCACCTCTCTGCCTCCCCCGTGACACGCGGAGTAACCTCCACAAGTACACACCGCCTAAGTGTCCACATGTGTGTTCCTGCTCTCTCTCTCTCTCTCCACTGCTCTCAAAAACAAACACACACTCCAGCAAATGGACGTCTGCGCCGCTTTCGAAATTTCGTTTTTCGTGCACAAAAAAAAGACGGTCTCCTCCACGGGACGATAGGCATTAGCATTAGCTGTTCTGAGGTCTTTGGAAACGATGGCTACCCGAGCACGTATGGAGTTCAGACTCGGGAAATCCAGGAGCCTGTGTCTCCTGAAGGGGGAAGTTTCCGAACACATCTTCAACATCCAGGGGGCAGAAATTCCAGCTATCTAAGAGCAAGGCACCCCACGCCTCGGGAAGAATTTCAACGGCACCTTGATGAACAGCGGGAACTGGAAAGGGACCACAGCCCAACTGAAAGCCTGGTGAAAGAGAATCAACAACATTTCCTGCTGGGACGGTTCAAGGTTTGGTGCTTCCAATACGGCATCATACCAAGACTCCAGTTGCCATTCTTGTTTTACAACTTTCCATTGACTAAGGTGGGGGCAATGGAGAGAGTGTGTAGCTGGTTCTTCCGGACATGGCCGAGTGTCAACCTCTATCGCAGTTCTTCAAAGCTCCATTTACCGTTCGTTTCAGTTGCGGACGAATTCAAGGCCATCAAAGCAAGGGCGGCCCGTACACTGCTCCTGTCCAAGCGGTCGGGCTAGCTTCTCAGGCCCGCTGGATGCAGTGGGACGAGGCCATGGAGCAGTTGCTGTCTTGGAGGGAGCTCTCGGGGGTGGACCAGGGCAAGTTGAGCTTCCTGCTACGTGCTGTGGAACCTCTAACTTACCCCGAATAATTTGAGGATTCGGGGTAAGGAGGAGGATCCATCCTGCAGTCAGTGAAGAGCAAGTCTCTGCGCCCTGAACCACTTATTGACCGCATGTCCGAAGGCACTTGCTGATGGAGGCTACAGGTGGAGGGACGACAAAGTCCTCACAAAGTTCCAGAGAGTCAAGGCCAATAAACATCAGGATCCCAAACCCAGAAGCATCACCTTCCGACCAGAAGGCAGCGCAAGGCAAAGACACCGAGCAGCTCACCATCCATCCCGCATCAAGCGTCTGACCGGGAGCTGCGCAGGAGTTGGTTGCAACCACACTCCTGGGAGTGCAAAGACCGTCATCTTAGCTGAATTAACAGTGCCCTGGGAAGAAAGACTACCCATCTCTCACCAGCTGGAGAAGGTACCAGGGCGTGATCAGCGAGGCCAGAGGACAAAGGACGGCACAGCCTTATTGCCCATCGAGCTTGGCTCTCGAAGCTTCCCCGCAACTTCAGCGCGCTACTTTTTTCGCAGAAGATCGGGCCGGAGCCGAGACAACGGCGGAAGGCTATGGAGGAGATAGCCGAGGCAGCCGAGACGAGCTTTAGAAACTGCAGCTGGAACCCCTCAGCAGGCGGAGGCTGACTCTGCCTTTTCTGAAAAGGTGTACGGGTTAAGGAGCGAAACACCTGTGACCCCGAGATACCTGCTGAGGACGCAGGAGGGGTTCTCAGCTTGGCTCAGCCCTCGGCACTCTACCATGAACCCATCTTCAGGTGCCGCATCCCTTGTTGCTCCTGCAGTCTCAGCTTGTAGCAAAGCATCTCCGATGTTTAGCTCACCCGCGGCATTAGCATTAGCATTAGCATCACCGATCCTCGATACATTCATTCATTCTCTATCTATATCGCTTATCCTGCAGTCGGGGCCACGTACTGTCGCCTTCTTGAAATAATCGTCCAAGTCATTGCTCAACTTTTCAGAAAACCCCAAAAACTGAGCCACATGTTGGATAAGGAGTTGTTTGAGGAAAAAAATGAAGTTTTTGTCAATAAATGACTGAGGCAATAATGATAAGAAGGTGATGACATGGAGACATTCGATCTCCCATTCAGACGTCCTATAAAGACAGAAAACCATGAACTCATTTATTCACGTGTCATTCTGACACAAAAGACCATTCATGCGCTCATTCACCCATCATAGAGAGACAAACAACCATTCACTCTGTCACTCACACATCTGGGTAATTTAGTGTCTCCAATGAACCTCCTGTATGCTTAGGGACTGCGGGAGGAACCCGGAGGAAACCCGCTCAGACACGGGGAGAACATGGAGGCTCCAGAGAGAATCAAACCAGGGACCTTCTTGATGTGAGGCAGAAGCGCTAACCGCCATGACGCCGGTTCTCTTCTTGAATAAAAATGAAAAGAAACCGCCAAGATTTGGCAGTTAACAGGCCAAGTTGGGGTTCATCACCGAGGTGAGCGACATCCTTCGGTCAGACACAATCCAACTTCTTCACGCCTCATCTACCGGAACATCCCCCCTCAATGCACGGGCTATTTCTGATTTTGCTGCTGTTTATTTTTGGTCCGGAGGCGTGGCGGTCACTTGCTCGGCGGCGGGCTCCCACGCCCCTGCCGAAAGGGCCTCGGGTGAACTTTCGGGGAGGAATGCCGAGCGAGCCGCGGTGTAGCGGGGTCCGTGTGCACGTGAATTGGAGCGGCGACGAGGAGATAATATGTTGTGACGGCTTCTTTTGCAGGGTGAAAAAAAAAAAGGGGGATTATCGGAGAGAAGACACTTTCACGCACACATGTTTAAAGGATCGGGAGGCCTAAGAGGCCTCCGCATTGGAGGGAACTTTGAGGGTCCTGTCATCAGTGCATTTACGCTGAGGAGGCTGCGGGACGGTCGACCGCCTTTTTCTCCAGAAGTACAAAACTCCAAGATCATAATGCAATCGAGGCGGTCTAAGCAATATTTCAGCAATCTAATAGGACCGTGGCGTTAAATTTTGATCTTGATTGAAGATAACTGAGGATTAAATGAGAAGTTAGCCAGCGTGGCCTGGTGGAGGACTCCACTGAGCATGCTCCGTGGGCCGCGGAGCGCAGAAGGCTGCTTCGCTGTGACTCCAAAGATATTTTGCTTCATGAGCCGTGAAGCAGTTTAACTCGAATAAAGGCAGGGAAACTTTTGGAATTGGCTGTCAGAAAATCTCGTGATAGGAGCGTGGTGTGTGTGTGTGTGTGTGTGTGTGTGTGCAGCCCGATGATCCACGCGGATGCATCTCTTATGTGTGTTCTGAATAATCCTGAGTGTGGAATGGCTGCGGCTTGGAGGTGGTTAGCGCCACCAGAAGGGCCCTGGTTCGAATCCGACGGGGGAATTTCTGTGCGCATTCACCGTGTTCTTCTCGTGTCTTGCTTGGGTCTCCTCAAGGTTTCTCTGGGTTCTTCACACAGTCCTAAAACATGCAGGAGGTTCATTGGAGACCCTGAATGTGTGAATGAGAGGCTGAATGCTTGCATGTTTCTGTATGATGTGAATGACAGAGTGAATGGTTGTATGTCTCTACACGAAATGTGAATTAGAGAATCAATTGTTTGTCTCTGTATGACGTATTAATAAAAGAGTGAATAGTTGCATGTCTCTCTATTTGTGGCCCTGTGATTGACTGGCACCCGGTCTTGGGTGAGCCCCGCCTCCTGCCCAATCACAGCTGTGATAGGCTCCAGCCCAGCTGCTACCCCGAGTGCAGGTAAGCGATATGGCTAATGAATCTAGCCGCTCTTGCCAACTTAAAAACAAAGAAAGCTGTGGATTCCTCCCTGCAAGCGGAGCAACATGCTCCTCCTTCTCCGCACAGGTCTGGAATCTCAGCGTCCAGGTGGTGTCGGCAGTCCAGGTGCGAACGTCATCGCCTGAGCGTCGCCGAAAAGGCGCTCACCCCGGTGTCGCGCTGGCTTCGGAGACATTTGATAAGTTGTGTCGGAAGAGC